>BLSH010025166.1:529839-543726 GCA_018402905.1 Glandirana rugosa | reverse complement strand
TGCATATGCTGTGTGTGAGAAATAACCTGTTACAATGACAATTTTGTGAAAAAAAAAAAAAGAAAAAAAAAATCTTCATTTTGCAAAGAATTGTGGGAAAAAATTACAGCTTCAAAAAATTCACCATGCCTCTTACTAAATACCTTGGAATGTCTACTTTCCAAAAAGGGGTCATTTGGGGGGTAATTTTACTTTCCTGGCTTGTTAGGGTCTCAAGAAATGAGATAGGCTGTCAGTATATCAGGTGTGATCAGATCTGATCAATTTTCAATGATTGGCACCATAGCTTGTAGACTCTATAACTTTCACAAGGACCAAATAATATACACTTATTTGGGTTATTTTTTACCAAAGATAGGTAGCAGTATAAATTTTGGCCAAAATTTACAAAGAAAAATTACTAATTTGCAAAATTTTATGACCGAAACAAAGAAAAAGGCATTTTTTCAAAAAAAATGTCAATCTTTTTTTATTTATAGCACAAAAAATAAACCCCTCCTAGTGATTAAATACCACCAAAAGAAAGCTCTATTTGTGTGAAAAAAAGGACGCAAATTTCATATGGGTACCGTGTTGCATGACTGAGTAATTGTCATTCAAAGTGTGATAGCGCTGAAAGCTGAAAAATGGCCTGGACTGGAAGGGGGTTTTCGTGCCAGGTACTGTTGTGGTTAATAAAGAGCTGTAGTATTTCCAAAATGGCTTAGCATTATGTTTTCTGTTCTGTTTAAATGTAAATAGTACTTAGTGATTGTCATATTTAATGCCTACACAAGTAACAGCAGTCATGTTGCATAATAAAAAAACCCTGATATGCAGAATTAGCTTTCCTTACCTTTTCTACAACAATAAAAGCTACAGTATGAGTTTAAATTTAATGTGATTTACACCTAAAATCACTATCACTTCCGGACTGCCCACCGTGTATATACGATGGTAATTTGCCTTTGAATACCGTTGTTATGGTAGCAGATAACTACCATAACCCCGTATCACTTTAAACAGCGGACGGCCGGCTTTCAGATAAAAGTGGTCTCTGCGGTGGATTTGCCGCAAGATCACTTTTATCAGGGGCGGGAGAGGTGCCCCCCCACCACTTTCCCATCATCTCCGTCACTTACCGGACCCGCCGGTAGCACCGGAGATGATCGGGTCCTCTTGCCTCAATACATGCGAACTGAGTAAGCGGAAGATGCCACCCACTCGGCTCCATAGCATTGAAGGGCGGAAGCGACATCAAACGTCACTTCTAACCATAGCTCTTAAAGGAGAAAATTTTTTTTTTTTTTTCAAATTACATTTATTTTTTTTTCATTGCATTTTAGTGTAAATATGAGATCTGAGGTCTTTTTGACCCCAGATCTCATATTTAAGAGGTCATGTCATGCGTTTTTACATTCCTTGTAGTAGGAATAAAAGTGACTCAATTTTTTTTTTAAATGGACAGTGTGAAAATAAAAAATAAAAAGTAAAAGAAAAAAGAAAAAAAAACTGTAAAGCACCCGTCCCGGCAAGCTCGCACGCATAAGCGAACCCAGACGTGGGTGTTCAAACCACACATGTGAGGTATCGCCGCGATTGTTAGAGCAAGAGCAATAATTCTAGCACTAGATTTCCTCTGCAACTCAAAACTGGTAACCTTCAGAAATTTTTAAAAGTCGCCGATGGAGATTTTTAAGTGCCAAAGTTTGTCGCCATTCAATGAGCGGACACAAATTTGAAGCACGACATGCTGGGTATCAATTTACTCAGTGTAACATTATCTTTCACAATATAGAAAAAATTGGGCTAACTTTACTGTTGTCTTATTTTTTAACTCAAAAAACTTTTTCCAAAAAAAAAGTCGCTTATAAGACCAAATACGGTGCGACAAAAAGTATTACAACGACCGACATTTTATTCTCTAGGGTGTTAGGAAAAAAATATATAATGTTTGGGGGTTCTAAGTAATTTTCTAGCAAAAAAGTCTGATTTTAACTTGTAAACATCGAATCTCAAAAAGAGGCTCTGTCCTTAAAGCGGAGTTCCACCCAGAATTTTTTTTTTACATTATTCAAGTCCTTTGCCTTTATAGACTTACCTTTGAAGGAAAAAAAAAAGTTATACTCACCCTAAGTCACTTGTTGCTAGGTGGTCTCTGTAATCTGCCCCTATTAGGTCCTAGGCCAGTGTTTCTCAACTCCTGTCCTCGGGACCCACCAACAGGCTATATTTTAAGTATTACCTTGGGGAGATGCAGACTAGAATACTGCAATCACTGAGCAGCAAATGATATCACCTGTGATGTATTTCAGTTATCCTGCAAAACTGGCCTGTTAGTGGGTCCCGAGGACAGGAGTTGAGAACCACTGTCCTAGGCTCTTTTCCTCACTTCCTGCTTTCCCTGGCCTCGTGGGAGATGTAACTCATCATATCACAGGAGTCAGCGGGCTTCCCTGTACTGTAAAATTGTGTTATTTCCAGACAGGAAATGACACAATTTAAGGCGGACCGAGATCGAGGAGTGCATGATGGTTACCCACCATGCACTTCTTTCAGGAAGAGATGCCAGGAGACTACGGATGGGCTTCAGATGCCCTCATCTAAAATGGAAAAGTCCAGCAGTGAGAGAAACAAAATTGTGAGTAAAAAATACATGTAATTACTAGGTGGTTTGAAAGTAAGGAAACAAAAGGTTACATCTATTTAGTATTAAAAGAGTGGATGCCAAAAAAAAAAATTCTGGGTGGAACTCCGCTTTAAGTGGTTAAAACAGTACAAGTGGAAGTTCTCCACTAAAATGCTGCATGTAATATTTTTACAAGAATTGCGCTATATTTATTAATGACAAAGCCAAGCATGGTCCAGTTTTGAAGGTAGGAAATGGCATACATACATCTTTTACATGATAATTTGACACGTGCTATGGAAGGTTTATTCATTTCAGTCTTCTTTCTCTTTCTGCCTATTTGAAGTAAAGTCTGTCTATAAAAATGTTTCTTTATGTAATAGAACCAGCATGAGCAGCTTATTTTTAAAACACAGTTTTTCTTTTTCAATATAATGAAACACAGCGACAACAAATGTTTTTCTACACTGGCGAACATTAAACATACCCGTGGCGTTTCACATAAAGTACCTTACAGAGATGTTCTGCTTTAGCAATTCTGAATTCTGAGTTATGTTATGTTGATTCTCACAATAATTTGAAAGATGTATTTGTGATACACCAGGGTGAAATGTTCTAGGGGCAATACAGACTTATAGTTATTGTTTAAACAGCCTCTGGGCAGCAAGGATGTGCAATCCCTCACTGACTGTGACATAAATTCACTACACTGCAGAGATCCTATCTTAACAATATTTCTGTTGTAAATAGCAACCATGTTGCAGATAAAATCCTCTGAACTCTTCTCCTTCTTCAAATCTTATTTGACCTAGCAGAACCCATGAGCAAAACTTAGCATGAATGAGCCCTTTGTGCCCTAATCAATACTTTGCAGTTTTTAGGGGTATTTGTGTAAAGAAATGTAGGGAATTGCTAATTCAAGCCATACAGTGCATTTTATTTACATTTAACCACTGTAGCTCCTGTACCTGTATATCCCAATTGTACCAGAGAAATGTTTATTTTTCAACCATGAGACTATTGTTTTGCCAATATGTTTGCCATTACTTAGGACATCAAAGTGATGTATATATTGTTATAACATATATTGTAAGACAAAGTAAAAAAGAAATAAAATAAAAATAAACGTGTATATATACAGTCTATAGTATGTCTCAAAAGTGAGTACACCCCTCACATTTTTGTAAATATTTTATTATACCTTTTAATGTGACAACATTGAGTGTACAGCTTGTATAACAGTGTAAATTTGCTGTCCCCTCAAAATAACTCAACACACAGCCATTAATGTCTAAACCGCTGGCAACAAAAGTGAATACACCCCTAAGTGAAAATGTCCAAATTGGGCCCAATTTGTTACAAGGTTACAAGGTCTCAGGTGTGAATGGGGAGCAGGTGTGTTAAATTTGGTGTTATCGCCCTCACCAAGACCATACAACTGTTTAATAGGTCAGGTTGCACTCAGAACAGGCCTCATCATGGTTGACCAAAGAAGTTTAGTGCACGTGCTCCGTGTCATATCCAGAGGTTGTCTTTGGGAAATAGACGTATGAGTGCTGCCAGCATTGCTGCAGAGGTTGAAGGGGTGGGGGGTCAGCCTGCCAGTGCTCAGACCATTACCCTCAGCTTCTTTAGCAAGGCAGTGGTTATCTCGGAGGTGTGTTTGGGGTCGTTATCACGTTGGAATACTGCCCTGCGGCCCAGTCTCTGAAGAGAGGGGATCATGCTCTGCTTCAGTATGTCACAGTACATTCATGGTTCCCTCAATGTACTGTAGCTCCCCAGTACTGACAGCACTCATGTAGCCTCAGACCATGAAACTCCCACCGCCATGCTTGACTGTAGGCAAGGCACACTTGTCTTTGTACTCCTCACCTGGTTGCCACCACACACGCTTGAAACCATCTGAGCTAAATAAGTCTATTTTGGTCTTACCAGACCACATGACATGTTCCAATAATCCATGTCCTTAGTCTGCTTGTCTTCAGCAAACTGTTTGCGGGCTTTCTTGTGCATCATCTTTACAAGAGGCTTCCTTCTGGGACGACAGCCATGCAGACTGATTTGATGCAGTGTGCGGCGTATAGTCTGAGCACAGAGGCTGATCCCCCACCCCTTCAACCTCTGCAGCAATGCTGGCAGCACTCATACATCTATTTCCCAAAGACAACCTCTGTATATGACGCTGAGTACATGCACTGAACTCCTTTGGTCGACCATGGCGAGGCCTGTTCTGAGTGGAACCTGTTCTGTTAAACAGCTGTATAGTCTTGGCCATTGTGCTGCAGCTCAGTTTCAGGGTCTTGGCAATCTTCTTATAGCCTAGGTCATCTTTATGTAGAGCAGCAATTCTTTTTTTCAAATCCTCAGAGAGTTCTTTGCCATGAGATGCCATGTTGAACTTCCAGTGACCAGTATGAGAGTGTGAGAGAGATAACACCAAATTTAACACACCTGCTCCCCATTCACACCTGAGACCTTGTAACACTAACGAGTCGCATGACACCGGGGAGGGAAAATGGCTAATTGGGCCCAATTTGGACATTTTCACTTAGGGGTGTACTCACTTTTGTTTAGACATTAATGGCTATGTGTTGAGATATTTTGAGGGGACAGCAAATTTACACAGTTATACAAGCTGTACACTCACTACTTTACATTGTAGCAAAGTGTAATTTCTTCAGTGTTGACACATGAAAAGATAGAATAAAATATTTACAAAAATGTGAGGGGTGTACTCACTTTTGTGAGATACTGTATATCCTGGAAGGCTCCATGGTAGCATACATTTGGGTAGCCGTACCCTTGCTCCTACCCCATAGGACCCCAGTTCCATACATTTTAAGGCTGAGGCAGAGGCCATGTTCCTTTTTTGTCCTCCTTAATCATAGGAACATTTTGTATGAAGTTTCCTACCTTTTTGGCTGAAGCAGTGAAAGCTTCAGCCAATCAGGGCACAAAGCACTGTAAGAGTCATGATTGGACACTGTCATCATGACTTTATCCAATAATGGCTCATTCCCGCCCCACAGTATAAAATAATTCTTTCAATGGCAGCCATTTTCAGTGTGATTTCGGCGTGGAAAGAGACAGAACAGGGCTCTGTTCAGTGCTATTAGTTAGTTAGTGTGCTATACTGTGCTATCATGCTTTAATTGTCAGTGTAGAATATTAGTTTAGTGTCAGTCTAGGGATAGGGTGAGTGTAGTGAGGAAGACCATCATTCAGCTTTGCATAGTGTGCAGCTAGAGTAGGGACAGCTCCGATAGTTTCACTGTAGTGTAGTGAGACCGTGTCATTCATACATACCTTACAGTATATGTAGAGAAGGGACAGTTCAGATAGTTTCAGTGTAGTGTAGTGAGACCATGTCACTAATCTTTACACTAGTGTATATTTAGAGTAGGGACAGTTCAGATAGCGTCAGTGTAGTAACGGCTGAACACCGTATATTTGATTGCATTACTGCAAGTTTAACGCCATTTATTTCTGTGTACATTACTGCCAGTTTAACGCCATATAGTTCTGTGTGCGTTACTGCCAGTTTAACGCCATATAATTTTGTGCGTTACTGCAAGTTTAACGCTATTTACTTCTGTGTGCGTTAATGCCAGGTTAACGCCATATAGTTCTGTGTGCATTACTGCCAGTTTAATGCCATATAGTTTTGTGCGTTACTGCAAGTTTAACGCCATTTACTTCTGTGTGCATTACTGCCAGTTTAATGCCATATAGTTTTGTGTGTTACTGCAAGTTTAACGCCATTTACTTCTGTGTGCATTACTGCCAGTTTAATGCCATATAATTCTGTGTGCGTTACTGGCAGTTTAATGCCATATAGTTTTGTGTGCGTTACTGACAGTTTAACGCCATATAGTTTTGTGCGTTACTGCAAGTTTAACGCCATTTACTTCTGTGTGTGTTACTGCCAGTTTAACGCCATATAGTTTTGTGCGTTACTGCCAGTTTAACGCCATTTACTTCTGGGTGCGTTACTGCCAGTTTAATGCCATATAGTTTTGTGTGTTACTGCAAGTTTAACGCCATTTACTTCTGTGTGCGTCACTGCCAGTTTAACGCCATATAGTTTTGTGTGTGTTACTGCCAGTTTAACGCTATATAGTTTTGTGTGTGTTACTGCAAGTTTTTCGCCATTTACTTCTGTGTGCGTTACTCCAAGTTTAACACCATATATTTCTGTGCCTTTGTGCAAGTTGAGCGCCATATAGTTTTTTTGCGTTACTGCAAGTTTAACACCATATAGTTCTGTGCGTCACTGTATGTGTCAGGAAACGTCTGCTGCAACTACTGTACCTAGGACTAGAATGCCCACGCACAGGTGCGCGTGGCCGGTGCACACCGGCATTGGCACCAGACAGGCTATTTGAACAGGACAGCACCATGCAGCCAGTGCTGTCCATTCCACAGCATGTAGTGTTCCTGAGAGACCTGTTACCTGTACCTGTTTACCTGTGACCCGGCTTGTTTGAGCTTGATTGATATCTGCCTGCACCTTGGGGGGGCAATGTCAGGAAACGTCTGCTGCAACGACTGTTGCTAGGTCTAGAATGCTCTTGCGCAGGAGCACGCAGGAGCGGGAGCGTACACAGAAGGTGCACGCACGTGTGCGCGCCGGCATTGGCACCAGACAGCCTATTTGAACAGGACAGCACCATGCAGCCGGTGCTGTCCATTCTACAGCGTGTAGTGTTCCTGAGAGACCTGTTACCTGTACCTGTTTATCTGTGACCTGGCTTGTTTGACCTTGATTGATATCTGCCTGCACCGAACCCGGCTTGTCCACGACCACTCTTCTGATCATCCCTTTGTACCTCTGCCGCCAGCCCGTTGACAACCCAGCCTGTACTTGACGATCCTTCTGCTTTACCCCTCTGTACTACGTTGCCAGTCAGTTGCCGACCCAGCCTGTACTACTACCCTATCCAGCTGCATGAGCCACGCAGGACATCCCATCACCATCTATGGACCAGTCCAGCCCTCGTGCCATCCTGCACTCTGGAACCACCTGTCTGCTCTACCAGGGGTTCTTGAGTCAGGTGTGCAAGAGTGGTTACTCCCTGCAGAAGTCAGACTTCACCACCAGGTGCATGACAGTATGTTTGACGCATTATATTGCAGTATATTATAGTGTATCCGTGGACTGTGTCTGTGTAGTGTGAGTACTCAAATTAAAGTGCACCAAACACCCTTTTACATTGATTAAAGTGCATCTACATACAGATTTCCACTCCTTTACATTTGCTAATAAGCACCACCCCCTCCCTCCCAATAATGTCTGGGAGGACAACAAGGAAGGGGCAGGCGTTCCTGTGGCACTGTAAGGGGGCCAGGAAGAAATGTGTCCACAGGCAAAGGTGGACGTGGTGGTCAGTCCTCAGGCAGGGCATCAATTCCTCTGTTTAATGAATTTGCCTGTGCTATCCAGCCATAGCATGTAGAGGAGGCGGTGGACTGACTTAATAAACCTTCCTCATCCTCTTCATCCTCTGTCACGCAAGCAGAGACAAGTGTGCAGTCCCCTGCAGTTGCCAGAGTGAATAAACCTGCTTCCTTGTCCACATCTATTCCTGCCATAGCCCCAACATCAGCCATGGAGGAGTCAGCTGTGTTTTTTTGACCACAGCGTCAGCCACTTGCGCTTTTGATGATGCCCAGCAATTACTGGATTCGGGTATTGGTTTTGAGGTTGAGAATGACAGGAACATGAGCCTAGAGAGAGGGGAGAACACTGGTAGACAAATTGGCATTCATGATTCCCCAGCCGCAGCGTATTGGTCAAGTTGTCTCCAGTGGTAATGATGATGATGGTGAAGATGGAGGAGATGGAGATGATGATGATGATGAGGTCACGATGCGACTTGGGTGCCAGATAGAGTAGAGGAGGAAACTGAATGTGAGGCGGCACAACCCCAAGGAGGCCGACATCAAGAAAGAGTAAAGAGCAACCACCCTATTCCATCACATTCTGCAGCTGTCATCTCCCTACCCGCTATCTGCAAACTGTGTCTCAGGCACATCAAAGTTGGCAAAAACACCAGCCATTTGGGTACCACATGCTTAACAAGGTATTTAACGTCCAACCACTCAGCCCGTTGGCAAGAGCACCTAAAAGCCACACAAATGGGGCATAAATCTGTCCCACCTCCTCCTCTTTACCCACTTCAGTCTACCCCGCTATACCAAGCCATGACCTCTCAGCAGCCTCCACTGACAGGGATGATGGTACAGCACAGGGTGTCCCAGGTTCTAGCAGCACATCTGCCAGCAGCACACCACCAGCTGTAGACTGTAGCCGGCAAATTTCTCTGCCCCATCTGCTGCAGCGGAAAAAAAATACAGTCCCTGCCACCCACATGCCCAGCGTCTAAATGCAAGCTTGTCAAAGCTGTTGGCTCTCCAACTTCTGCCTTTCAGCCTGGTGGATTCTGTTCACACAATGTGCTGTACCACAATGGCAGGTTCCCAGTCCCTACTACTTTGCACATAAGGTCGTTCCATCTCTCTACCATCACATGGGAGGGAATGTTCTGGCATTATTGGGCAAAGCAGTCAGCCACAAAGTCCACCTTACTGCTGACACTTGGTCCAGCAAGCATGGGCAGAGATGATATATTTCGTTCACAGCACACTGGGTAACGCTGCTTGCAACTCGGAAGGATGCAGGACAGGGCTCGGTGCTGTAGCTTGTTGTACCCCCACGTCTCCATACACCTGGTAGTGATGATGCCAGACCTGTGAGCTTTTCCCCCTCCTCCTCCTCCACCACCGCCATGCCCTCCTCTGCAGAATTGTCCTATGAACACCAGGTACCCCCTAAGCATCCAAAGGACTATTCCATGAGTCAGGCTAAAAAGGTGCCATGCAGTGCTTCAGGTGGTGTGTCTAGGGGACAGGAACCACATCGGAGCAGAGATTCTTGCAGCTCTGCAGGGACAGGCCCAGAGGTGGTGCACACCACACCAGCTGAAGCCAGGAATGGTTGTGTGCGATAATGGCTTAAACCTCCTGCCCGCCCTTAGACAGGAAATGTTGACACATGTGCCATGCCTGGCACATGCCCTCAGTTTGGTGGGTCAGCGTTTCCTAAATACGTACCCAGGGTTGGAAGATGTGCTAAAGCTGGCCAGAAGAGTTTGTAGCCATTTTAGGCGGTCATACACAGTCAGTGCTCGGTTGGCTGAAATTCTGTGGGAATTCCACCTGCCTGTAAACCGCCTGATTTGTGACATGCCCACCAGGTGGAACTCGACTTTGGCAATGCTGCAGAGGCTATACATGCAGCAGAGGGCCGTCAACAAGTACTTGTGTGAGTATGGCACGACGATAGGCTCAGGCCGCCTCTGCTTTTTTCCCCCACGCCAATGGCTGATCATTAAGGATGCATGCACTGTGCTGTCACCATTTGAGGAGGCCACAAGGATGGTGAGCCGTGACAGTGCATGCATCAGTGACACAATCCCTGTTGTGTTCCTGCTGGAGCAAACTCTGTGTGGCATTATGGACAGGGCACTGAAGGCAGAGCAGCAGAAGGAAGAGGAGGACTTCCTTTCCTCTCAAGGCCCACTTTATCCAGACACCATCATTCCTATGTCACAGAACACACTGGAGGAGAGAGGGGAGGAGGACGAGGAGGATTCTGGCAGTTTCGTAAGCTTCGAAGAAGAGGAAGACATGTGTCAATCTGTAAACGATGGCTTTCCAACCCCAGGACCCTTGGAAGTAGTAACCTGGCTGGGAGAAGGAAGTTCCAGATGTTGTCATCCTGAGTGACCTCGAGGAGTCTGCTTCTCAAGCCTTGGCAAATTTGAGGCGCATGGGCAACCTCATACTTCAAAGCCTGCAAAAGGACCCAAAAATACGTGGCATAAAGGATAAGAATCATTACTGGTTGGCAACCCTCCTTGACCACCGTTATAAAGGGAAGGTCTCAGAACTCATCCCGTCCCCACAGAGAGTGCAGAAGATTAAATCTCTTGAGGACACATTAAAGAGGATTTTATTGAACCTTTTTCCCGACTACAGTAGGTTACAGTGTTGTGGAAAACATAGTTTTGAGGCTTCTGTTGGTCTAGAGAGGAGCGTTGGAGAAGGCATCCGCCTAAGTGATGCATTTGGAATTTTTCTAGTCCTCGCTGCCCAGGGCTGTCAGCTTCCACATCCCATCGGCAGCGTCTGCATCACATGGTGGATGATTACCTTGGGGCCAAAACAGAGATGGAGAGC
Source organism: Glandirana rugosa (assembly GCA_018402905.1). Taxonomy (NCBI): domain Eukaryota; kingdom Metazoa; phylum Chordata; class Amphibia; order Anura; family Ranidae; genus Glandirana; species Glandirana rugosa. Next base: position 532,874 of record BLSH010025166.1, on the reverse strand, counting down.
TTTCCAGTTGTAGATCCACTGGCTTACTGGTTCATGAGAATAGACCACTGGCCAGAACTTGCCCAGTATGCTATTGGGTTGTTGGGCTGCCCTGCATCCAGCGTGCTTTCAGAACAGGCATTCAGTGCTGCAGGAGGTTTCGTCACTGATCATAGATTGCGTCTGTCCACAGACTCCATGGACCATTTGACTTTTATCAAAACTAAACAGTCCTGGATTCCCAGCTTTGCCGATGCCACTGATTAAGTGTTTTTAGGATGTGGAATCTCTGCAGGACTTCAAGGCTGACTTTCTTTGAGGGTGTTCAATCATTTAATCTGGAAGAATGTTTTTGGTATAGGTCTCATGGGCACAATTAGCACCCAAAGACCATTTTTTCTGCACCTATTTGACAGGTGCATATAATTGCAATTTTTTTACAGCAAGGCCAATTCTTGCTTTCATCAAGAGTACCTCTATAGGGTTAAGGTGGGAAGGCGCCATTGACACCCAAAGACTAATTTTTCTGCACCTGTTTGACAGGTGCATATCATTGCAATTTTTTTTACAGAAAGGCCAAATTTGCCTTTATGAAGAACACCTCTATAGGGTTATGGTGTGAAGGCACCACCGACATCCAAAGCTCAATTTTTCCACACCTGTTACTTCTATCCAAAGTCAAAGTGACATCAGAATTTATTCAACGAATCTCTAATCTTGTTCAAAGTGCACTAAATTGTGGCCTCATCATACACACTGGCTCCCCAGCTGTTGCTGAACAAAATAAAGGCCGCTTGCAGGGAAAATGTCTTTTTTTGGCTTTATAAATACAATTATGTGCTGAAGAAGATTCTAGACATGTTACAGATCTGCTACTTTACAGGTAAATTAAGGGGACCCCCAGGCACTATATTGGAAGGAATTTTTCATTTTTATGCTTTCGCTCATTTAAAAATTATGTTTTTTACAAACTTTTTTTCATTGATACATGTCCCCCAGGGCAGGACCCAGACCCCTTTAACCATTGTATGCCCAATTACTTACATATAAGCCTTCAAAATGGGCACTTTTGATTTTTGACGTTCGGGTCCCATTGACTTTAATGGGGTTCGTTATTCGAGTCCGAACTTTCGCAATGTTAGAAAGTTCTGGTGCAAACTGAACAGGGGTCCATTCGGCCCATCCCTACTCACAAAAAGGCAGATGAAGCCTGGGGTGCTGGCACAGTAATAAATCTTCTGTGCTGCTGAATTATTGCCAGTAGAACTCTCCTGTCGGGGAGTTGTTTTGACAGTAGAACTCCCCAGTTGGGAAGTTGTTTTGAACATTCTGGTTTTCTAGCCAGCTCCTCTATGCTCCCTTTGCATTTTGTCACCTGACAGCAGGCTTTTTAGTCTCAAGTGAGCCTGAACTACATCACATTGGTGTCCTACATCAGGGGGCAGGTCAGAACCTGCAGGGTTTGTCCAGTAGAGATGACTGTGATCTGGGTGGAGTAGAATTTTTTTATCATCTCATTTGAGTCTACATAGAACTTCTGGGAAGAATCCACATTCTATGGCCCAATTGGGCAAAAAGTGGTTCCTACATCCAGGTTCCTCCAAGTGGATTTCATCTCTGGACAAGATTTCAGAGTTAGATCTGATAGCATCTCCTTAGTGTTACAAGCTGGAAAGCTTTTCCCTAGGGACCTGGGCCAAGCCCTGGGTTCGGATTCTGTGTCAGATCAGGTTAGGTCTCACAAGCCATATACCGTATATACTCGTGTATAAGTCGACCCGTGTAAAAGCCGACCCCCTACTTTTGCCCAAAAAATATGGGAAAACTTTGGGCAGGGCGCATTGCACTTTCAAAAATGTACTTGTTGCATCATATCCTTTACTGCTTTCGTACACTTCCTGTTCCTTTCCTACGCTCTCAACTAGATAAATTACAAGCGACAATATCTTCCTTCATATGGAATGGGAAGCATCCTAGGCTTAAGAGAGCGACTCTATGTTCCCCAACTAACTATGGAGGCATGGGTGCACCCAACATCACTGCCTATTATAAAGCAACCATCCTGGATCAAGCTAAACGTTGGTGGTCCACAGAGACTCAATTCCCATGGCTACAAATTGAGCAATCGGTCCTAGCAACTAATCCTAAACTAACCCTCTCAGCACTTATCCTGCAGAAATATAAGCCACATGCCTTTCTTTCCACGATCAATGCCACGATCAGAGTGTGGCTCTCTATTCTACAAGCGACTGGAGGAATTTCGCCTAAAGTGTTGAAAGTTATGCCGCTGCTTACGTTGCATTCTATCTTGCCTGACATTTCATTAACCAACTGGGCTCAAGCTGGTATCACCTCATTGGGCAATTTATACGATAACGACACTCTCCTTTCCTTCCAACAACTGAAAGATCAATTTCAAATTCCAGCCAAGGACCTATTTAAATACTTTAGAGTTCGTTCTGTTCTTGCCAAATCTACATGGTCCACAGACCCCCTGTTGGGGCACGCACTGCGTTTTTTTGGCACTACTAACTCAACAGTGAAAGGCATATCCTACTTTTATAAACTGCTAACCAGCAACCTACCCAACAATAAATCATATGCTATGTTTAAGTGGGAACGCCAACTTCAGAACTCTTACACACAGCAGCAGTGGCTCACGGCCGTTCAACGTCCCCTGAAATTTTCCAAATGTCTCACCCATTGGGAAGGAGTACAAAAAATATTCCACAATTGGTACCTCACCCCCACCAAACTCGCTAAGATATATTCCACAGCCTCAGACGCCTGCTGGAGAGCATGTGGACAAAGGGGTTCAAGCATCCATATTTGGTGGTCATGTCCTAAACTGTCCTCCCTCTGGCAGGATATCAGCAAACTACTAACTGACTTAGTCCAGCAACCAATATCTCTTTCTCCGCAACTAATTCTGTTTGGGTTGGACTTTGATTACTGGCCTGCACCTACTCACGCCATACTGACCCATATACTCATCGCCATTAGACTCTCTTCGTCCGCAGACTCCGACACCTTATATAGAATCGCTCAAACCACCC
>BLSH010025166.1:504661-516165 GCA_018402905.1 Glandirana rugosa | reverse complement strand
GAAAAAATGTACTGTTTTAAAATGGCCAGCAATGAGTCCTGATCTCAATCCAATTGAAAATCTTTGGGGGGAGCTGAAAACTGCCATTGGAGAAAGGAACCCTGCAAATGTTCAAGAGCTTGAGCATATTGCAAAGGAAGTGTGGGAGAAAATGCCACCCGAGAAGTGCAAGAAGCTTATCGATGGATATAAGAAACGTTTGGAGGCTGTCATCGCTGCCAAAGGGTGTGCAACCAAATATTAAGGAGGGGTGCCAATATTAGTGCACATGCTGGTTTTCTGTTTTTTCTTTATAATTACAATATCTATGTTGAAATAACAATTGTCTTTGTTAAATTACTTTGGACCTCCAATTAAAAGATCCTGCTGATATAAATTTGGTACATTTCCATTTATTTCTGAAGACATTCACTCAGTTATGCAAAACATGAAGGGGTGCCAATAATGGTGAGCAGGACTGTATGACAAAAGTACAGTACAGAGAGAGAACACCAACCTTGCACATTTTTATCCCTTGCATTTGCACTTTACATATTCTTGTCACCTGCATTACTGCTCCACACTTTCTACTTACCACCATGCTTGCTCTGCATTTTCTTTGGAGCCATACTGGATGTACAGTAAAGTACGTACAGTATGTGCTTAAAAGCACACCAGTTTCTCAATGCTGGACTGTAAGTGTCTTCACAGTACTGTACACTTTCAGTGTCTCTCTGTGACCCACAAACTCACCAGAGCAGGGAAAATGGCCACAAATCGTGTTCGTGAACCGAAGTGGAGTTCACGAACCAAAGCAAATTTTTGTGAACTCTTCTGTTCGTGAACCGAGTTATTCATGAACAGAAGCATTTGTGAACCAAGGTATTCACTTGTTTTTTGTTACTTAGCTAAAAAGGTGTTTAGCTGTGTTTCAAAATTAGGATCCCCAAGGCCCTACAGCTACTACATTTGTTCCTTTTTTTCTTCATTAACCACTTCAATACCAGGCACTCTCACCCCCTTCCTGCCCAGTCCAATAAGTTTTTCTTTGTTTCTGTTACAAAAGTTTGTAAATAAGTATGTTTTCTCCTTCACTGATGGGCACTGATGAGGCAGTACTAATTGGCACTGATGAGGTGGCACTGATGGGCACTGATGATGAGGCACTTATATGCAGCACTGATGGGCACTGACAAGCAGCACTGATGGGCACTGATAGGTGGCAATGGTATGCAGCACTGTTGGGCACTCATAGGTGGCACTGATGGGCACTCATAGGCAGCACTGATGGGCACTCATAGGCAGCACTGATGGGCACTCATAGGTGGCACTGATAGGTGGCACTGATGGGCGACACTGATAGATGGCACTGATAGGCAGCACTAATGAAGAAGCACTGACAGGCATCGCTGATGGGCACAGAGTGCCATTCCTAATGGGCACTGATTGGCATCCCTGGTGGGCTCTAGTGGGCATCCCTGGTGGTCTCCAGTGGGCATCCCTGGTGGTCTCCAGTGGGCATCCTCGATGGGCCTGCACTGATAATCAATGCGCTGATTATCAGTGCAGACCCTCCTGTCAGGAGAGCAGGCAATTGGCTTTCCTCTACTCGTGCGTGCCAGTGCGAGTAGAGGAAAAGCTGATAAATGGCTATTCCTGGTTGCCATCTGATGAGCTGTGATCAGACACAGCTGATCACATGGTAAAGAGCCTACGTCATAGGCTCTTTATCTAGATCGGAGATGCGGTGTGTCAGACTGACACACCACACCACTGATCGCGGTGCTGCGCGCCCCTGTCATGTGACACCCAGTGTCTTTATGGACCTTGCTTTGTGCACTGGTCCAAATCATTTGGTGGAGGGGGAATTTTGGTGTGGGGTTGCTTTTCAGGGGTTGGGCTTGGCCCCTTAGTAAAGGGAACTCTTAAGCCATCAGCATACCAAGGCATTTTGGACAATTTCATGCTCCCAACTTTGTGGGAACAGTTTGTCCTGGTAGTCCTGTTCCAACATGACTGTGTACCAGTGCAAAAAGCAAGGTTCATAAAGACATGGATTAGCAATTTTGGGGTGGATCTCAACCCGATTGAACACCTTTGTGATGAATTAGATTGGGGGCTGTGATCCAGGCCTTCTTGTCCAACATCAGTGCCTGACCTCACAAATGCGTTTCTGGAAGGATGGTCAAACATTCCCATAGACACACTCCTAAACCTTGTGGGCAGCCTTCCCAGAAGAGTTGAGGCTGTTATAGCTGCAAAGGGTGGGCCAACTCAATATTGAACCCTATGGACTAAGATTGGGATGCCATTAAAGTTCATGTGTGTGTAAAAGCAGGGGTACCAATACTTTTGGTAATAAAGTGTATATCTGACCTTTTGACAAACAGCTCAACTATTTAGTTTGATCTCCCATATCTACCACATATATATAAACCGTTTTTTATTTATCTGTATCTAGCACTATCTGTTTGTGACTAATGGGTGCTTTCCTTACCTCATGAACTGTGGTTTAAACACCAGTCACTCTGTTTAGAGAAAGATCAGTAGCTTGAATTACTAATTTCTCTTGTACATTAGAAAAAAAATCTATCACAAATCAGCAACAAAGAACACTCAGTCTTTGGCTTTCTGGTACAAAAGATCCAGCTTCCTCCCTAATGCTTTGCTCTCTGTAATAATTGGATTTATGTTTCTGTTGTAATAAGTATTGAGATGCTCACTTGTCTTCCGCTTGTTTTGTAAAGGTCCCTGCTTTACTTTCCAACCCATAACTAGAAAAACAGCATTTTCTTGCTCTTGTTTCACTTTAAAGTTGAGCTGAAATGAGAAAAAAAAATAGCTAGGATGGAGAATTTGTGTCTCTTCTTCGCTTTCCTCTAGCAATCTTTTCTTTGTGTGCACATTGCCCGTGGAGCATGTGTACACTCTCAGCATTTGTAAGATGCCCAAGACCAAAGTCCTGCTCTAAAATTAACTTTAAAAATAAGAGCAGCATGTTGTTAAACCTTTTCTATTTCTCTGAATGGCTCACAATAGGATTGATTTACTGAAGGAGAAGAGGCTGTTCACCTAAAGTAGTGTATGCTCAAATGGCAAAGCTATTGCTAATAAATAAGTGTAGCTGTGCTCATTTTGAATGCCCAATCATCTGCTAGCAAAAAAAAACATTTTTGTAATGTTCCTGGCACATTATTTAGTATTGAAGATGCAAGAACACAAATTCCCTTTACAGTATTCACTAACATTTACTTTGCAATGGTACCATGCACTTTGCTAGGTAAACATTCAATTTACCTTTAATGAATCAAGACATCTGCCTTAGTTCGTGTTGCTTGAAGACATAATTGCTTTATTAAACTGCATATTCTGTTTTAAAGAGAACCACAATTTATCCAGCCACCCCATTACAAAAAAAAAAAAAACATTGCCCACATACAATGGTATCGTCCAGTGATTACCACGGTATGCTACTGAGATTATTAAAAATATTCAGAAAATCAGATTGTGATTCTGTTTCTGGAAAAAGGAAATAAGGACATGTTTGATGTCAGTAACTCTTTAGTAATGTGAGTGTTTTGAATACCACATTCTGAAGACACATATTTGCTAATATGACACCTTGGTGATCAGCAAAGGTAAAAAAGCAGTGGCTGCTCTATGCTGAAACCCTCATCTTTGAGTATTGTAGTCAAAGCCATGTTTTATTGAAATGTTCTGTAACACTATGGAAAATATATTTGTTTTTTTAATCTTCTTTTTAAATTTCTTATGAATCTCTATTATTTAAAAACAATAACCAAATATGTACAGTATCTCACAAAAGTGAGTACACCCCTCACATTTTTGTAAATATTTTATTATATCTTTTCATGTGACAAGACTGAAAAAATGACATTTTACAATGTAAAGTAGTGAGTGTACAGCTTGTATAACAGTGTAAATTTGCTGTCCCCTCAAAATACCTCAACACAGCCACTAATGTCTAAACCTCTGGCAATAAAAGTGAGTACACCCCTAAGTAAATATGTCCAAATTGGGCCCAAAGTGTCAATATTTTGTGTGGTCGCCATTATTGTCCAGCACTGCCTTAACTCTCTTGGGCATGGAGTTCACCAGAGCTTCACAGGTTGCCACTGGAGTCCTCTTCCACTCCACTGGAGTCCTCTCTGTCAGTGGAGGCTGCTGAGAGGTCATGAGATATAGCAGGGCCAGAATGCAGTGAGTAAGGAGGAGAAGGGACAGATCTGTGCCAGATCAGAGCTTGTATAATAGTGTAACATTTGCTGTCCCCTCAAAATAACTCAACACACAGCCATTAATGTCTAAACCGCTGGCAATAAAAGTGAGTACACCCCTAAGTGAAAATGTCCAAATTGGGCCCAATTAGCCATTTTCCCTCCCCAGTGTCATGTGACTTGTTAGTGTTATAAGGTCTCAGGAGTGAATGGGGAGTAGGTGTGTTAAATTTGGTGTTATCGCTCTCACTTTCTCATACTGGTCACTGGAAGTTCAACATGGCACCCCATGGCAAAGAACTCTCTGAGGATCTGAAAAAAAGACTTGTTGCTCTACATAAAGATGGCCTAAGCTATAAGAAGATTGCCAAGACCCTGAAACTGAGCTGCAGCATGGTGGCCAAGACCATACAGCAGTTTAACAGGACAGGTTCCACTCAGAACAGGCCTCGCCATGGTCGAACAAAGCAGTTGAGAGCTTGTGCGCAGCATCCTGTCCAGAGGTTGTCTTTGAGAAATAGATGTATGAGTGCTGCCAGCATTGCTGCAGAGGTTGAAGGGGTGGGGGGTCAGCCTCTCAGTGCTCAGACCATACACCGCACACTGCATCAAATTGGTCTGCATGGCTGTCGTCCCAGAAGGAAGCCTCTTCTAAAGATGATACACAAAAAAGCCTACAAACAGTTTGCTGAATACAAGCAGACTAAGGACATGGATTACTGGAACCATGTCATGTGGTCTGATGAGACCAAGATAAACTCATTTGGTTCAGATGGTGTGAACCGTGTGTGCCAGCAACTAGGTGAGGAGTACAAAGACAAGTGTGTCTTGTCTATAGTCAAGTATGGTGGTGGGAGTGTCATGGTCTAGGGCTGCATGAGTACTGTCGGCACTGGGGAGCTACAGTTCATTAAGGGAACCATAAATGCCAACATGTACTGTGACATACTGAAGCAGAGCATGATCCCCTCCCTTTAGAGATTGGGTTGCAGGGCAGTATTCCAACATGATAAAGACCCCAAACACACCTCCAAGACGACCACTGCCTTGCTAAAGAAGCTGAGGGTAAAGGTGATGGACTGGCCAAGCAAGTCTCCAGACCTAAACCCTACTTGAGCATCTGTGGGGCATCCTCAAACAGAAGGTGGAGGAGCGCAAGGTCTCTAACATTCACCAGCTCTGTGATGCTGTCATGGAGGAGTGAAAGAGGACTCCAGTGGCAACCTGTGATGCTCTGGTGAACTCCGTGCCCAAGAGGGTTAAGGCAGTGCTGGGAAATAATGGTGGCCACACAAAATATTGACATTTGGGCCCAATTTGGACATTTTGCACTTAGGCGTGTACTCACTTTTGTTGCCAGCGGTTTAGACATTAATGGCTGCATGTTGAGTTATTTTGAGGGGACATCAAATTAACACGGTTATACAAGCTGTACACTCACTACTGTTATTTGTTCAGTTTTGTCATCTGAAAAGATATAATAAAATATTTACAAAAATGTGAGGGATGTACTCACTTTTGGGAAGTACTGTATATTTTACAATGGGGGGGGGGACAGAAGGCGGGACTTTAAATGAGGCGTGCACTGGTAATGAAAATACTCAAGCATGAAAGCAGTGTGATTTATTTTCAAGTCATACATATATATCAATGTGAGACCATGCCCTACAATGATGCAAGAATATAAAACGCATACATAACACAGTACTGATTCATATTATAGTAATTTTCATAGACACCCACATATTCACATATATTGTGTAGTATTTATGGCAAATGGCCAAAATGTTGACCAACCTCTATCAGGGTTATGGACAAACCAATAAAAATATGCATATCAGATACACTAAAAGGTCATGATTATGGATATGATTTTTTGGATAGGACCGTTCGTAGCTCTACGCGTTTCGTGATTTTTTCTATATCACTCATCAGGAGCAAGCCTATCTGAAAAGGAAGTTACATATGGTATAAAATCAAGAGTAGTCAGATGGGATTCTGGAATAAAAAATATATATATTAAAAAAAATATATTATTAAAAGGAAAGAGAGCACAAGCCCCCAGGGGGAAAAACTTACATAGATTCTGCTGCTGGGAATAGGTGCCCTTGCCGGAGAACACAGGCCGACCGGGAGCATCATCTCAGGAGCTCTGGGGGCATTGGAAAGGGGCGGCAACCCCAACAGGACAGCAAAAACTGCGCACGGAGGTGGTGCAGCAAGGTGGTGATGGTGAAAATGCCAATTGTTGTATCTGGAGAATGATGTAATAAGTGGATATGAGTGTAGGTCCAGGGTGGGAAAAAAAAACAAAAACAAACACACACGTCACAGCACACATTGAAGTGTAAGTGAGATATGGGAATATGAAGGAGTGGTGCACATGGAGGGTAACGGGAAGGTGATGGGTGATGTGACTATAGGGAAAGCATCATACCTGTGGTGGGAGTGAATACGGCAAGTAGGTGTCAAGCTGCGTAGGAAATGCATGCCCACATGTCCGTCCACCGCGCCAAGCTACCCTATATAGGGGAGCCACCGCAAGCCATCCCCCAACGTCACAGCTGCGTGCTGGCAGAGAGGGGGGGAGAAAAGGAGCCACCACCCTTTTAGTGTATCTGATATGCATATTTTTATTGGTTTGTCCATAACCCTGATGGAGGTTGGTCAACATTTTGGCCATGAGCCATAAATACTACACAATATATGCGAATATGTGGGTGTCTATGAAAATTACTATAATATGAATCAGTACTGTGTTATGTATGCTTTTTATGTTCTTGTATCATTGTAGGGCATGGTCTCACATTGATATATATGTATGTATGACTTGAAAATAAATAACACTGCTTTCATGCTTGAGTATTTTCATTACCAGTGCACGCCTCATTTAAAGTCCCGCCTTCTGCCCCCCCCCCCCATTGTAGAATACTGACAGGGATAAGTCCCACTTACCCCATACTTATTTACCTACTGTATATTTTTTTATTAATGAACTATGCAAGTTATTTTAATTAAGTAGTGAAAATTGTAGTAACCCATTATGAAATGATAGACATGGAGCAGTGCAATAACTGGGGATTTATTAAAAAGTAAGAAATAATTAGGCATAAGGCCGTATTTTTGTTTATATAGTGGCTTTGCTAAGATAGTAGTGTTTGCATGTGCTTTTTTGTTATTACAAATGTCCTTTGTGTAGAACTGATTTGTATTTTCCCTTCTATAAGTCTGAATTAGTGTTTCGATTCTGCTGTCAGAAAGTGGTATGTGCTCTTGGAAATGATCCACCATGTATGTATAATTAATTGGCTCTAAGCAGCTAAAAATCTCTGTAAGATAATTCCATGTGCTAAAGTGGTCCTGTCAGCTAGGTGAACCATTTTGTTTCACTCACTGACATAGTTTTTCTGCCATCATTTAGCAATGCAACTCATGTGCTATATTTATCTGGTTTCAAAGACGAAAATAAAAACAGGTCAAGGATTGTAAAAAGGGGGTTCCCTGTCCCTCAGAAGCCATTTAAAGCTCATTGCACCCTTAAACATCACCTTAAATTTGATATGCCCATTGACTCCAATGTATTTCACAGTAATTGTATAATAAATGCTCAGATTTTTTTTCAATTTTACTCATCCTTAATCTCCAATTAGAATGAATAATGGGAGAAAGGAGTCCCATTAAGGAGCCTCCTAAATTTTAGACACAGTGTCTGGTACCGCATCCTTGAGAGATTATCGTTAAAAAAAGGCCCTAACTAGAAAATGAGGCCTTTAAAGGTACCACACATATATAAAAGTCAATATTTTATTTTACAATTGTTGTGGTCAAATTGTCAACATTACAGATACATGAATTTATATTGATATGTTGTTAGTTCTCATTCCCGCCCTATTGGGCAATGGATTGCCTGCTGTAACTTTGATGTGTTTCACGGGTCCACGCCTGTTTAATCAGGAAGATAGCTACAGTCAAGCTCTACACTGATAGAAAATACATTTATCAGCACATGCAAAAAATAATAAAGTTGCATATACCAGGTTTGTCATTCCTTACAGGAAATTAAGATTCTGCAGACCTGTATTTTACATGTACACACTTAATAAACATGATAATCACCACCATCAGTTGCAATCCCCTGGAAGGTATTGCTCATTTCCCTCTAAGCAATTTCATTGCAAATCCTGCAAAGGGGACCAGAGTTGTATGCTGGCTGATACTGTGTCCTGCTTGGAATTACTAAAAATCAAAAAAGAAAGGACATACATACTACATGTGAATGGGTAACAGTCTGTGTATTATTGTGGAAACATTTCATCTCCTATTCATCAACTATTAGGGTAACAACAATGGTGTTAGCCCCCCCCATCTTCCCAACTACACCCCTACTCCCAAAACTGAGAAAGTAACATATGGCCCCTCATGAGGTTAATCAATGAGCCCCAAGTTGGTTGTGAATAGTCCATAAGTAATAAATATAGGGATTATGACCCTCGTGAACACAGAGCAGCCTTACAGTAAAGAATAAGAATATATTTTCTAAAGTAAAGTAAATACGTTGTCTGGTGCCAGTCCCATAAATGAGGCATTGCAAATATTAGCTCATATTAGTATATTTTCAGTTATCTTGTTGTCAAGCTGACATGCTGAGGTCCAAAAATATGTTTGCATGGAGCTCTGCCTCTATGGGAGGCAGGATATCATCCCAGTAAAATGCTACAAAGTTGTGCTATGCCCCTTATTCCCTAAAAATAGGGGAGATGTGTTTGTGTGTCAGCGGCATCTTGCTGGGTCGCACAATGCACTTACATCATTGCAGTGATTTGTGCCAAATTGCGGCTCGGGTTTTGCCACACATGCTGCCGCCTAATAAATACCTGCCCACTACCATGCATGCATCCACTATGATAAGGTCGCACATGGCGCGTTAACAGCAGACCTCTTCAGCAATGCCGCAAGGAAAAGCAGTGTCATCAGGGAGACGTCGGACACCACAGAAGCCAATCCAACCCAGTGATACCATCAAACAATGGGGACCAGCCAAACAGAAACCAACCTACAGTGATACATACCATATGTTGGTTTGTCCTTGTTCATGACCTCTACTGGTCAAAACTATTATACACTATTATGGCAATAAAAATATCTACTATTATAATGGCAAAGCAGACAACAAAAACATATGCAGATCACAATCAATCCTTCCTTATTCTCTAGTTACCTGTCACTGGGGCAGCATCATACTGCCCCTTATGTCTGGGCCTATGATGACAAAGTTTCACAGGGCAACAAGCTGCTTTTGTTTTAGTATATAATTAAAGTATACCATAATTAAGCATGCAACAACATATTAGAAATTACAGTTTGAATGATGAAGGAAAATCAGCACACAGATGATGTCTTTACAGGCAAAATCTTAATCAGCTGAATTAATTTTTATGATTAAGCATCAGGTGAAACATGTCAGAAGAGTGGTCCTGGGGCCAGAACATGTGCTGAAGTTTGTCGGCTGAGTAATAAATGTGTGGAGTATTGACTCCAACCCAGCACCTGATCTCAGTATATGAGGAAAGTGCTTGGAGGGTTGAAATGGTACACTTTTTTTTACTCTACATGTACTTATTTTAGATTAGATGCATGGAGTTTCAAAGCCACACAGATATATGTTAATGAGCACATCATGGTAAACACTGCCTAGGAGGAAAATTATTCAAATTCTACCCTGTTAATGACAATCACAGGTCTGGAATATTAGACAAACTCCTGAATATACAGTACAAATATATACAATACTTGCCAGACAGGACAATGTTTCTTCTATTTCCTGATTTAGCATTGCTTCTTTGATTAGCAGCTGGATTAGCAACCTGCCCTGTGCTATAGCCCCCCTGTGTATTTGACAGAGGTGGTGATGACACTGACAGCTATATTGTTCAACTAGGAAAAAAGTATGTCACCTGTAAAACACACACATACAGTATATATATGTACTTGCAAAAAATAAAAATTAAAACAGCCCTCACGTCTAAGAACTGTGAAGAATCTACATGTTACAATGTTGTTCTTTGGTTAAATATGGTTTAACTTACTATGGTTTGCCAAGCTGTCACTGTATCAATGCATCCTCCTCAATTTATTTTATATAGTGGATCATTTTTTGCCTTATATTTCCCTGCACAATTATTAATATTATTTTGTTTAACTGTCTTTTGTACACTATTTTTGAAAACACATAAACATGACAAAAATTACAATGACAATGTAGGATAAAACAGCCATCAATCATACATTCATATAAGGTGTTCAATCAGCTGTGAACACATAAAAAATCCTATAAAGCCACAATGGTAAAAAAATCAAAACACTAAGTTATCAGAAGCATACAGTATAATCAAGCATAATCTGTCATGTTATAAAAATTATTATTATTAGTATCATTAAATAAACTTTTAATGTCCAAACATATTGAAGAGGAACTTCAGTTAAGATTGATAAATTTAAGAAAAAATACACACAGCATGTACAAATGGCAATTATCTGATTTTCCCATTTCATTTTACAAAATCTGCCTTTTTCCAATAAAAAAGTAGCCTGGAACTGTACTCACCCTGTAATGTCACTGTGGCCATTTTAACTGAGAGCAACTGAAGCCAGTGACCTTTCTCTTCTTGGTAATCCAGCCGCTTCTCTGCCCCACATTGCTAAATCTCATGCATGCACAGTATGGCCGCTCATGCTGTACATACACAGTATTGCTGTGGGTGCTACGTTTTCGCACTAAAGGCACAGTGGTTCAAGACCACTCTGACCACGCTGATATCTCAGGAGTCAAGGTGACTAGACCTGGTTACATCATTTGCCTAGATGAATGACATGGATGGAAACTGGATCTACAAGAAATACGGGATTTAGAGGTGGATAGAGGGGAAGGCAAGCCAAATTGAATAAACTTTATAAACTTAATGAAGGTCTACTTTAAGTTCATATTTTAGATTTATTTAGCAGTAAAATGCATGAGGCTTATATCCGGTATGAGAGAGAGAAAGAGACGAGAGAGAGAATAGAGAAGGGAGAGAAGAAAGATAGAGAAGAGAGAGAGAGAGAGAGATAGAGAAGAGAGAGAGAGAGAGAAGAGAGAGAAGAGAGAGAAGAGAGAGAAGAGAGAGAGAGAGGAGAGAGAGCTAGAGAGAAAGAAAGAAAGAGAGAGAGATGAGAGAGAGAGAGAAGAGAGAGGGAGAGGAGAGAGAGGGAGAGAGAGAGAGATGAGAGAGAGAGAGGGAGAGAAGGAAA
>BLSH010025166.1:464100-488131 GCA_018402905.1 Glandirana rugosa | reverse complement strand
ATTTTTTTTCACCGTTTTTGGCCGATTTATATTCTTCCTCATATTTGCGATAAAAAAATCGCAATCGGCGTTTATTGATTGGTGTGCGCAAAAGTGGTCGCGTTTATGGAGGATGAGAATTCATTTTTGGGGTTTTTATTTTATTTATTTTTTTTACTAGTAATGGCGGCGATCTGCGTTTTTTAGCGGTACTGCGATATTTCAGTGGACATGTCGGACTATTTTGACACTTTTTTGGGACCATTGGCAATTATACAGTGATCAGTGCTATAAAAATGCACTGATTACTATGTAAATGTCATTGGCAGTGAAGGGGTTAACCTGCAGGGGGCGCTGTAAGGGTTAACTATGTTCCCTGGGCGTGTTCTAACTGTGGGGGGACTGCCCTAGCTGGGGAAGGGAAGTGGTCACAGCCTTCGTATACTGGAAGGCTGTGATCACAGCCCTTCCCCCTCACACAGAACGGAGGTCCATGTTTACATACACGGACCTCCGTTCCTTCACTCCGGGGGGGCCATCGCAGGTAGCCGGCGGCAATCAAAGCCACCGCACCCGCTCCCTGGCCCTCCCCGAACACAGTGAGCGCGCGGGCACGCCTCCGGCGGCGCGCGCGCTCACAGTGCGCGTTATCGCAGCCGCCGTCGTATGATGGCGATTTGCGATAACGAGCCACTTTGCCGCCGTCAACCTGCGGTTGGCGGTCGGCAAGTGGTTAAGAGATAGGAACATTCACTCTAAGGTTAGTGTAGGAACCCACTGTAAAAACGGCGTACTTTGCAGCAGTCAGTGGGCTTAAGCACTTCATGGTCATTCAGTGTGACCAAACCCCCGTATTTTTTCATTTTATGCTATATATGTTTAGATGATTTTAAACAGCCTGGCACGAGTAAGTATCATGTGTGCGTTGTAATATGCATTTCTTCAGTGTTCTCACATGAAAAGATATAATAAAATATTTACAAAAATGTGAGGGGTGTACTCACTTTTGTGAGATACTGTATACTGTATATAAATAAATGTTTGCTTTTGGGTTTAGTACCGCTTTAGGTTTCACCTAAAGGGAACCACTCCATTCAACATGTACTGTATGTAATATAGTGGCACTTTCATAAATAGCTTAATAAGCAGTTTCAAATGCACTTAATCTTTCTTAATAAAATTCAGCCTAAATGAACTTGAAGTGGAACTAAAGTCCTGTAGTAAAAAAATGGGAGCAGGCAGGCTTTTTATTGCACAAGAGACATACAATGGGGTTTGTTTACTAAAGGCAAATTCACTGTGCACTGCAAGTGCACTTGGAAGTGCAGTAGTTGTAGATCTGGGGGGGGACATGCAAGGAAAATAAAAAACAGCATTTTTGCTTGCACATGATTGGATGATAGAAATCAGCAGAGCTTCCCCTTTTTTTCAGATCTTCCCCTCAGATCGACAGTGACTGCACTTCCAAGTGCACTTGTAGTGCATAGTGGATTTGCCTTTAGTAAATCAACCCCAATGTCTCTTTTGCGATAAAATAAACCTACCTGATGGATTACAGCTTTCTATAAAATGTCCAAGGAGTTGCGCATGCATGGCTCACTTTACATTCTGGTACAGGTACTGATACTGTGTGTTAGGATGACTGCACTCCTGTGCAGGTTCAGAAATGATGTCATCCTGCATTGACCAATCAAGATGGCCAAAAATCGGTACCTGGAAGAAGTCGTAGGAAAATGCCAGCACTGGCAAGGGACCTCTCGGGTATTGGAACGTCAAAGCAAAGGTATTTATTGCTGAGTTTGGTTCCTCTTTATCTTGTTATAGATATGTATATGTTGACACTTTGTTAAAAGTCAGCAGCTAAGCTGTGATCTCTCACTCCCTTTTGGCTGCTGGTGTATGCAGAGAGTAGTTACCCATAACTGTCACAGGAAGATTTTGTATGCTATAGGTAACAGATTGGCTTCATCTTCTTACTGCTGTTTGTCAGCTGTATAGGACATTATTGGCATTCTTAAATGGTGTATTTAAAGCATATTGGAGTGGCCTATAGGGCAATGCACATGTAAATTGTAATAATAAGGTTTGGATTTGCTGCATGGTGGATTGTGGCAAATCGGGGGCGGGGGGCAAATTTTACATTTCTAGCAAAATTATGTTAAAATTCACCAAACTAACTTTAAAGCAACCATAATGCAATTCCTGACCTTTCACTTGTGGTCAGCAGTGAGAATGAGCAATAATGACAGCCGTGGCCCCTCACTATAAAAGGGTGGGTTCCCAGTAGCCATTTGTGTGCAGTGTGTGTTGGAGTAGTTTAGGGAGAGCTGACAGTCTTTATGGGCAGTTAGTTGCTATATGGTGCTATACTTTGCTTTGTTGTACTAACTTGCTGTAGATTGCACTGTGGTAGAGTTGATATTCTTGTATACTCCCCCCACCTGTGTTCACAGTTCAGAGACCCAACAGTATGGTTTGCAACTGCCATTTTGTGTATTAGCAACAACTGTAGCTTCTGTTTAGCTCCTGCCCCCTTTATTTCCTTATATTTCACATTGTAGCATTATTTTTATGTATTGCTAGTTTTAAAACATTGAGTTGGGATTTAATAATTTAGGGTTTATTTTTGAGAGGAGTTATATTTTTTTATATTTTGTTGCTAGGGTGTTTTTTTCTTTTGCTTTGAGGTCCGCAGCATACACTTGTTGCTAACAGACAATCTATCTTGAAACTCCACTCAGGAACTCATCACAGGATGTACCAACACCCCAAATATACATAGAAAATCACAAAAGAAAACCAGTACAAATAAAATGAAAAGTTTGTACATATTTTTTTTAGAATCAAGTATAAACTATATACAGTATCTCACAAAAGTAAGTACACCCCTCCCATTTTTGTAAATATTTTACTCTATCTTTTCATGTGACAACACTGAAGAAATGACACTTTGCTACAATGTAAAGTAATGAGTGTACAGCTTGTATAACAGTGTAAATTTGCTGCCCCTCAAAATAATTCAACACACAGCCATTAATGTCTAAACCGCTTGCAACAAAAGTGAGTACACTTTTTGGGCCCAATTAGCCATTTTCCCTCCCGGTGTCATGTGACTCATTAGTGTTACAAGGTCTTAGGTGTGAATGGGGAGCAGGTGTGTTACATTTGGTGTTATCACTCTCACTCTCTCATACTGGTCACTGGAAGTTCAACATGGCACCTCATGGCAAAGAACTTTCTAAGGATCTGAAAAAAAAGAATGGTTGCTCTACATAGAGATGGCCTAGACTATAAGAGGACTGCCAAGACCCTGAAACTGAGCTACAGCATGGTGGCCAATACCATATAGCGGTTTAACAGGACAAGTTCCACTCAGAACAAGCCTCACCATGGTCGACCAAAGAAGTTGAGTGCATGTGCTCAGCGTCATATCCAGAGGTTGTCTTTGGGAAATAGACCTATGAGTGCTGCCAGCATTGCTGCAGAGGTTGAAGGGGTGGGGGGTCAGCCTGTCAGTGCTCAGACCATATGCTGCACACTGCATCAAATTGGTCCGCATGGCTGTCGTTCCAGAAGGAAGCCTCTTCTAAAGATGATGCACAAGAAATCCCGCAAACAGTTTGATGAAGACAAGCAGACTAAGGACATGGATTACTGGAACCATGTCCTATGTTTTGATGAGACCAAGTTAAATTTATTTGGTTCAGATGGTGCCAAGCGTGTGTGGAGGCAACTAGGTGAGGAGTACAAAGACAAGTGTGTCTTGCCTACAGTCAAGCATGGTGGTGGGAGTGTCATGGTCTGGGGCTGCATGGCTGCTGCCAGCACTGGGGAGCTACAGTTCATTGAGAGAACCATGAATGCCAACATGTACTGTGACATACTGAAGCAGAGCATGATCCCCTCCCTTCGGAGACTGGGTCACAGGGTAGTATTCCAGCATGATAACGACCCCAAACCACCTCCAAGATGACCACTGCCTTGCTAAAGAAGCTGAGGGTAAAGGTGATGGACTGGCTAAGCTTGTTTCCAGACCTAAACCCTATTGAGCATCTGTGGGGCATCCTCAAATGGAAGGTGGAGGAGCGCAAGGTCTCCAACATCCACCAGCTCCGTGATGTCGTCATAGAGGAGTGGAAGAGGACTCCAATGGCAAACTGTAAAGCTCTGGTGAACTCCATGCCCAAGAGGGTTATGGCAGTGCTGGAAAATAATGGTGGCCACACAAAATATTGACACTTTGGGCCCAATTTATACATTTTCACTTAGGGGTGTTCTCACTTTTGTTGCCAGCGATTTAGACATTAATGGCTGTGTGTTGAGTTATTTTGAGGGGACAGCACATTTACACTGTTATACAAGCTGTACACTCACTACTTTACATTGTAGCAAAGTGTCATTACTTCAGTGTTGTCACATGATAAGATATAAGAAAATATTTACAAAAATGTGAGGGGTGTACTTCACTTTTGTGAGATACTGTATATAAACAAGAGTTATTTGTGACATCACTTGAGAGGCTTTTGCACTGCCCTAGCATTTGTATTTAATGTATTTGCTATGTTTCATATCAGAAAGTAGGATAAACTGTTTTTTTTTAACTATTTGATTTTGAGAATACTTGTCTCAAAATAATACTACATTATTTTGTGTACAGTGTTGCATGCTTGACTATGCATAACATGAATGACTAGAGGAGAAAAGCTAGAACCAGGGAAAGAGAGAACTATAGGCAAGTAACTATGGGAGAAGAAAAGAAAAGGGAGATGTAAAGGAGGGTAAGGGAAGGGGATAGGTATAAGCAGCAGCCCCTAAAGTACCAATGATCTCTCGCTAGCTAGGCTAGCATCAATGTTGTCTGGTCCAGGTTGAAATGATTGTTTAGAAGGCCAAGGTATCCAAACTCTTAAAAATGTTTCATGAGTGTCTTCCAAATACAAAGGGTTGATCCCACCTATTCTTTGCTTGAGCTCTTCAGATGGAATAGTTTTTTTTTCCCACTGATGAGCAATGAATTGCCTGGCTGCTAATAAGAGGGAGTCTGCCAATCTGTGCTTGAATTTGTCCAAACTATTAAAGTTAACATGCAACAATGCATGCCAGGAGTCAGTGCAGAAGTATGTGTGTAACAGTGTGGAGAATAATATATAATTTATCTTCCAAAATCGGATCACAAAAGGATCGGACCACCATATATTCATGACATCTCCCTCTGTGCTAGTACCTCTGAATCAGGTATTAGAATAGATAGGGTTAAGGTGAACCTGGAAGGGACCAGGTATATACATTTTAAAAATAACATATGACATTTCAATACTCCAAAGACTCCTGCATATAAAAATAATTGCTTCTCAATGTTTTGTGAACCAATAGCATTATGCCACAATACATAAATATGTTTTTAACCACCAAAAAGTCTGTAAATATAAATATCAGCAATTCATCTAATGCATCCATGACATATTAAACACATTGTATATGCATGCCTGTGTGTTGCACCGGGGGATCATGAGGGAACCAAGGGGAAGACACTTCAAATAGTCTATAAAAGACGAACACAATGAATCTTTAAATATAGTTATTATCAATATACCATTTCCAAATACTCACCCAGATTTACCGACCTAAAACAATGTGTAGCAGAATATCCAATTATCTGGATCAAACCCTAAGAAATAGCTAAGTTGTCCTTGATTTCAAATGCATAGGAATGGCCACAGCCTGAAAATGTATATTAACATGTTCCAGTTAAAGAAACGGGGTAACAGAATGTTCTACAGTTCTTTAATATAAAATAACCAATTACATAACTTTCTTAAATGGGTTTATATCCATAACCTGTATTTTTGGGAATGTGGACCAAAGAGAGAGCTATGGAACAAAATCTTGCTGATCTACAAAAAACTCTCAGGGATTATTGTCTAGATCAGTGGTTCTCAACCCTCTCCTCAAGTACCCCCAACAGGCCATGTTTGCAGGTTTCCTTTATCGTGCACAGGTGCTTTAAATCAGAGTCAATAGCTTGGTATTTTGGACAGCTATTTTGTCTAAGGGAAATTCCCAAAATATGGCCTGTTGGGGGTACTTGAGGACAGGGTTGAGAACCACTGGTCTAGAGCATTCACCAAACCACTCTCTTGTCTATGCTTCTGGGCTCTCTAAAAGTATAAAAAAGGAATTCTACACCACCTTCTTACAACAGCATAAGTGATTATTTGGCACCAATGGTGCTCACAATATGCATCTATAATGGCAAATTTGAAAGTTAAGCTTGACCATAAAATGAAAATGGAATTCAGGACAGTTAGGTGACAACTGTCTTGTAATAGGTTTTTTTGGTAAGCATGGCAAGGTAGGTGCTCAAGTTAAGCAGTAGTTTATGTGGAGCTGGAAAAAGAGCTGGGGATTGAGGGTTATACAATATTTATGGCTTTAGATTTGACTTTGTTGATTTCATGATGTTTTAACCAGTTCCTGCCTGACCTATAGCAATTTGACAGCCAATCTGGACCTTCATTATTCTGGGTGAACGTCATATGACGTCCTCCTAGAAAGAGCCTTGCATGCAGATGTGCAGGCACGCTGTGGACACAATCTGTCACTGGCTGTGTACCGGACAAAGCTGATGGCTGATCAGTATACCGGCCTGCTGCCGATATGATGTGATCGATATGACTAATCACAGCAGATCACATGACAGTTGTAAAGAATGAATGGCTTCCTTTCATGCCATTCATTGTTACAATTGTGTTGTTAGCTGTGATTGGTCACATTGATCACATAGTACAGACAGGGCCAGTCACAGCCCATCTTAGAAATATGACCCACCTACATGGGTGAAAGAAAGTGCTGCTCGCCCCTGCTTATTATAACAAAACCAAATCGTGCTCCCAAGGGCTTTCAGGCAGCAAAAAGGGATCAAATTAAACCATTGAATTGGTATATAAAAAAAGTATTTTATTGATACAAAATGACAAATGGTTTGAAGAAAACCAACCCATCTTTTATAATCCTGAGCTCTGGTATGTATAACTTCTACATCAAATAGATGTCCTTATGTAACTGGCAACCAAGAGTGTATATGAATATTCTAAAACAATGTTGTTGCCTAGAAGAACCCCAATGTGTTTTGATTTTACTAAGTCAAGTTTTCCTCAGGGGGATGAGGACAGCTAAATCATAGAGCATATAGGGTTAAAGCATTTGCATAACAAAATATATATATATATACATCATGCTGTCAGTTATATAACAAGAGTCATACCTTAAATAAGGAGTTATATGTAGCCAGAGCATGTTAAAAGGCTCCCAAACAGAATGGTTTCCAGGCAGTCATCCAACAAGGAGATGCATCGGGGCCCAATCAGGCCTATGAGAAATCACTGGGTAGAAGGGAATTGAGAGGCATATGCACATCTACAATGTAAAATAGTAAGATGAATAAGATAGAACTAGATCTGAGATCACATGAGGTATACTATAAGTGATGCATATCTATGCAAGCATGGCTTATCTACTGTGAGGTTCTTTTCAAAGGAATTGCGGTGAAATACGGTAAAGTTAATATGAAGATGACAACCTTATCACTGATTATTCTGACAGATATATATATATATATATATATATATATATATATATATACAGTATGTATACATATAACACTGTCAGTAAATGAGGACAATCACTGACCATTCATGGCCACAGTCATATAATCACTATAGGGTTATTTTGATTAACTACCTTGATCTGATAATGAACTAGGTTTCATATCCAATATGTTTTAAGTTTATGGGTCCACTAAATACACAGAATGGTAGATTCCTAGGTGTAGATAATCCAGGAGTCTCATTTATGTAATGGCAGTGTTCCCTCTAAAAGCATGGTGGACTAAATGAAATCAATATTTTTTTTTTGCTGCTTGAAAGCCTTTGGGAGCACATTTTGGTTTTGTTATCACAGCCCATCTTTACCATGTGATTAACTGCTGCCAATCACAGCTAATCACAACTAACTGAATAAACCAATTTAATTCATTAAAATGCTTGCTTATAGCAATGAAATCCACTGCTACAAGAAATCATCATGCGTAAAAAAAAAAAAAATGATCCCTTCCCCAGAGTAGTACAATGCTACTATGGCAACATTATACTGCTCTGATCTCAATGTGTGAACAAAAAATCACTTTGTTTACTTTGGTACATTTTAGGAAATAACTGATGGTTGCAAGATAGTTTCATAACATGACAACATTATTGTTCATTTGTATATAAAGCCATACAAATATGTAATATAAAGATTTACAATTCTGCTTCTGTAGAATATTTTTCTTTTTGCATAATAAAAAGTTTTGTTGTGGCAAAATGATGTTATATTTGTTATTCTGTTATGACATATCATTCATCTATTTGGGAGGCATCGCACTGCTCTGCTGCTCTACAAAGTGCAACTAACCCTCATTCTTTGTGCAGTTTATGCACACAGAAATTTTGGTGTGCTTTCTGAAAGGTTAGCTGCATGGTGCGCAAAGCTCAGCAGGTAGTGGGAAACTGCCCCTTTCCCATACACAAGATAAATGTTCAATATTATCAGCGTCTTTACACCTTTTCCAATATGCTAAAGCAAACTAATAAATAAAAATAAAAACTACAGTTTGAAAATAACAAAGTAGGAACAGTAACAAAGCAGTCAATAATAGACAGATAAAGGTAAATGTAGGGAAGGGATATGAGAAGGGTGGTTCCCTCAGCATTGAAAATGATGATTCACCAACAGATACTGGCAAGACAAAAGCAATTATTGATATGAGCTCCATGGAATCCATATAGAATTAAATTGATTTAACCTATTCTTAAGCTTGACTGTAATCTATTTTATAGCTCTGACATCCAATATTTGTTTATATAACTCAAACGAGTTGCAAACTCATGTTTCAATATAATATTATAAGGCAGGCCAAAGCACTTGTCAGGTTGTGGTTTATTAACCTCTTCCTTACTGGGCACTTAAACCCTCCTCCTGCCCAGACCAATTTTCGGCTTTCAGCGATGTCGCATTTTGAATGACAATTGCGCGGTCGTGCGACGTTGTACCCAAACAAAATTGATGTCCTTGTTTCCCCACAAATAGAGCTTTCTTTTGGTGGTATTTGATCACCTCTGCGGTTTTTATTTTTTGCGCTATAAACAAACAAAGAGCGACCATTTTGAAAAAAGAACAATATTTTTTACTTTTTGCTCTAATAAATATCCAAAAAAAAATATAAAAAAAAAAATATTCATTGGGTTTGGCCGATTTATATTCTTCTACATATTTTTGGTAAAAAAAAAATCGCAATCGCCGTTTATTGATTGGTTTGCGCAAAAGTTATTGCATCTACAAACTATGGGAATTGATTTTTTTACTGGTAATGGCGGCGATCTGCGATTTTTATCGGGACTTTGATATTGGGGCGGACATCGGACATTTTTGACACTTTTTTGGGACCAATGACATTTATACAGCGATCAGAAATGTAAATGTCCACTGATTACTGTGTAAATGTCATTGGAAGTGAAGGGGTTAACCTGCAGGGGGCAGTGAAGGGGTTAACAGTGTTCCCTGGGTGTGTTCTAACTGTGGGGGGGGGGGGGATGGGTTGGCAGGGACATAACAGATCTAACTGATCCCAGTGACAGGGATCAGTAGATCTGCTTGTCCCCCTCTCACAGAACAGGGAACCGCCGTGTTTACATTGGCGGTTCCCCGTTCTGCAGCTCCGCAGGCGATCGCGGGTCAGGAGTGGACATCGAGTCCGCCCGACCTGCGGGCACGCCCACACAACGCCTGTGAATGCGCGCCGGGGGCGTGCAAAGGGGAGGACGTCAATCTCCTCCCGGAGATTGAGATCCGCGCTGTAGCCGTCTTTCGTCTATAGCGGGGATCTCAACAGGTTAAAGGGGTTTTTAGCTCAAAAGTTTTTTTACCTTAATGCATTCTTTGCATTAAAGTAAAACACACCTCGCTATGTGTTCTACACAACCCCATTCCTAAACACTTACTTGGCTCCTGTCACTGCTCCAGTGCTGTCTCAGCTGCATACTGCTCCTCTCACTTTCTGCTCTCACAGGAGACATTGAGGGCAGTAGCAGCCATAGGCTCCTGCTGCTGTCAGTCAAAACCCTGTGATGAGGGAGTAGGTGCATTTCTTGGTGGTGCAGTGTGTGTCTATAAATGCACACAGCCTGGCTCGGGAGCACTAGTCATGCTAATGAGGCACCCAGAAGAGGGAGGAGTGGGCAGTGCTGGCAGAGGAGGAAGAGAAGAGGAGATAAGGGACCTTTCTGTACAATATTGTTGCACAGCACAGGTAAGTACCGTATAACACAAAAAAAAAAGCCTTTAGCATCGCTATTCGTTGACAGTTTAAAAAAGGCAATCCCAGTAGATAATATTCTGGTTCAAGTGCGATAATATCCTCTGTGAGATCAGAAAAAAAAAAAAAAAAAACGTCTTTTCCAATAACAGATAATTTTGAAGGAATTTCATAACCGCGTGCTCAACATTTATTGGATACTGTTGGTTGGATTGAATTTTTCATATTTTGCTAAATACCCGTACTTTATAATTTTATCAATTATATTGAAAAATACAGTATATGTAAAATTAGGTAAAACTAACCACTAAGCAAAAAATGTGTTATAAATGAGGCTTATACTAAGACGAGATTAAACACTTGTGACAAATATACTGATAAATCATAAGGTTTGCATTATGTGTTTGGATTTGTTATTTCTAAGTACTGCATCTGTCAGAATTTCAAATTGATATACATATACACAATAGCTGATCGTCCTATTTCTGTTTATCTTCAGTGTTTCTACTTCTACTTGTCATTGCATGATTGTACCGTGATAAAAAGTGCTGAATATCCTTCCTTAGTTGTCCTAGTGCTGCTATAAGGACTCTTAGCTATAATTGAAATGTTCCTGTGTATGCTGTCACTTTCTTTTCCAGTAATACTTGTATGCCTATCAATCCACCTGACCTTCTCCATCTGCTCATCCTGACTGTTACACCAACTTTATTTCAACATATTTATCTGTCTCAGTCAATGTATTATCTGAGAGGACTTCTGAATTGACAGTCCTTTTACCTTCAGTAATTGACTGCATGGGAGTCTTTTTAAGTCTCTAAGGAACTATTGCTGAATGTGTTCTGATCATGTGGCCAGCTTACCACATGTTATTTTTTATTTTGTTACTTTTCTGGCTGAATCTGGAAGGCTGTCTGTTATATTCTGCTGGGTAGTTGGTGCAGATAGTGTGACATCCAGTTAAAAACTTACAAAAAAAAAAATCAAATACAGACAGAATGGATGTAAGATGTTTAAAGCGTCAACAGACATTTTCGAGAAAACCAACTATATGTACTTTTAGATAATTTACGATGCATCTCTCAATAAATGTAAGGATTACATTTACAGGTTAAAGGATAAGATTACATTTAAGTAGTAGGTTTAGGTTGACTTTATGGGCCCTTTCACCCTTGATTGTTCTATTGCGGTGCATTACCACAGACAGGCTAACCTACAGTATTTTTAACACAATGCATGGTACATAGCTTGCACTACAGTACAGGTCCATTGGCACCTTCTGTACTTGTGCCCTGGGATGCCCTGTTTAAACCAATAGCACCACAATGCAACATACAAAATTCTGTGCATTACCATGGTTGTGTTAACACACAGTATAATGCACATTTTACTGCATGTTACCACAATGCATAGTGTAAATATGCCACAATCTTCAGGTTGAGGGTTCAATCATTAAAGTGGTATCAAACCCCCAAAAAGTAATATATTGAAGCTTACTAATCATGTAGTGGGTGTATTAGTTTCCTTTTTTATGCTTTTGTCCACTCTGTTTTCCCCTAGTGATCTGGCCAGTAACACACCTCCTGTATTATACAGACACCACTCTGGATTGATGCACACAGAGGGCAGATTTGGACAGTAAGATTGGCAGTCTGAGGGGGAGGAAGTGTTACATAAGCTCGCAGATTTAAATACAGTAACAAATTGAAGCTAAACTCCAAATAATACTTTGTAATCAGTTACAGCAAACTGTTTTTTTTTTTTTTCATTTTGGGATAAAGGTTTTACATAAATAAAAAAATCTGATGGTTTTAAGCAACCCTGTCATTGTTAACTGGTCTATCTCATCCCTGTAACTAAGAGAGTTTTTCTGTTAAAAAGAAAACAATAGACTTACTGGCTGGATCACAAGATAAAAATATAAGGAATAAAGCATAGAAAAGGATACTAATAAAGCTATCACATTTAAGCATTGGTAAGCTGCAATTGGCTTTATTACTGCTTTAAGGTTGAATCTGACCTTGCAGTTTACTTAATATATCTGGAGACTCTCCCCCCCCCCTTATTAAATAGCAGCATTACAATAAAAAAGTCTATAAGTAATGAAGTTAGTAAGTATTCTTACCTTACCCCTGGCTTTCATGCTGCAGAGCATGGTGTCACAGTCCTTCCAGCTAGATACCTCCCAGCTAGATAGCTAGATACCTAGATTACACATCCCACAAATATGCCCTGTTGCATAAAATTGGGAATATCCGTTTAGGAATAGAATTGCTGGTGTGGACTACCTCCTCTAGCACCTCTGGGAACAGGTGTTTAGGCAGAGAGAAGCAGATGCTAGTGGTAACTGAACTGATTATTAGCAGAGTAGACAAGGTAATCTGATACTTAGATTCTATGTTTTCGAAATGGGCCTCCAACGTAGTATTTTCTGTGCCACAGGACACACCAGAGAGGCAATGCAAACTTACAGAGTCAAACAAGTGGCTGAGACGTTTAAGAAGGAAGGTTTGGGTTCCTGGGTGGCTGGGCTGATAATTACTGGCTCTACTGTAGGGACAGACTGCATCTAAATGGGGAGAGTGCAGCTCTGTTGGGAATAAAAATGGTTAGAATGTTCGAGAAGTTTTTAAACTAAGATCTTGAGGGTGATGGGTGACCAGAAAAACATATGCCACATGGAGAGCAAGGGTCTATGGGGAATGGGATATAGAAGAAAAAAATACAAAAAATCATAAGCTATGTTCACAAATACAAGAAACCTGGCAAACAAAATGGATGAATTAAACTTCTGTTATTTGAGGGGCACTTTGACTTTGTGGGAACATCAGAAATCTGGTTAGACAGCTCACGTGACTGTCACATGAATATTGAGGGGTAGAGTATATAATTTAGAGAGACAGAAATGGCAGAAGAGATGCAGGGGTATTCATGTATGGCAGGAGCAATCTTAAAGTGAGTTTGAGAGATTATATCCCTATTGAGAACTGTGATGGTACAGAATCATTATGGCTGGAGCTCAATAAGAGCGCAACAAATGTGTGGGAGTATGTTATATGATGCCTAATATGAAGGATGAAGAGAAGTCTCAGCTCCTTTCATAGATTAAATAAAATAGCTGGGAAGCAGGGCAACCAGTCATCCTAACATCAACAGTATGTAAGGTATTTGAGGGAATAGCAAGTGACTCTATTCAGAAATTTGTCAGCAATAAAGGTATCATAAGTGAAAACCAACATAGATTTATTAAAGACAGTTCTTGTCAGACCAACCTGAGAAATTGGATGTTGGAAGTCCAGTGGATGTAGTTTTTGCTAAAGCAATTAATACTGTATCTCATAAGGCTTCATACACACTGGATGCTAAAAACACCACTTTTAAAGGTGTTTGGCTTGTCCCCCGCTGTTTCTAAATGCCCCTCCATGTTAGCTTATGTGGACACATACACACATAGGGGTTTGCAGGTGTTTGGAGGTAGAAAAAAACAACTTCACCTGCACATTCAGGCTGAAAAACCATGCATAAGCGATATTTGCATTGTGTGTGTGAGTGTTCAATCATTTTAATGGCTAGAATATATTTACAGTATCTCACAAAAGTGAGTACACCCCTCACATTTTTGTAAATATTTTATTATACCTTTTCATGTGACAATACTGAAGAAATGACACTTTGCTACAATGTAAAGTAGTGAGTGTACAGCTTGTATAATAGTGTAACATTTGCTGTCCCCTCAAAATAATGCAAAACACAGCCATTAATGTCTAAACCGCTGGCAACAAAAGTGAGTACACCCCTAAGTGAAAATGTCCAAATTGGGCCAAATTAGCCATTTTCCCTCCGCTGTGTCATGTGACTCGTTAGTGTTACAAGGTCTAAGGTGTGAATGGGGAGCAGGTGTGTTAAGTTTGGTGTTATCGCTCTCACTCTCCCATACTGGTCACTGGAAGTTCAACATGGCACCTCATAGCAAAGGACTCTCTGAGGATCTGAAAAAATAATTGTTGCTCTACATAAAGATGGCCTAGGCTATAAGAAGATTGCCAAGACCCTGAAACTGAGCTGCAGTACAGTGGCCAAGACCATACAGAGTTTTAACAGGACAGGTTCCACTCAGAACAGGCCTCGCCATGGTCAACCAAAGAAGTTGAGTGCACGTTCTCAGCGTCATATCCAGAGGTTGTCTTTGGGAAATAGAGACATGAGTGCTGCCAGCATTGCTGCAGAGGTTGAAGGGGTGGGGGGGTCAGCCTGCCAGTGCTTAGACCATAGGCCGCACACTGCATCAAATTGGACTGCATAGCTGTCATCCCAGAAGGAAGCCATTTCTAAAGATGATGCACAAGGAAGCCCGCAAACAGTTTGCTGAAGACATGCAGACTAAGGACATGGATTACTGGAACCATGTTCTGTGGTCTGATGAGACCAAGATAAACGTATTTGGTTCAGATGGTGTCAAGCGTGTGGCGGCAACCAGGTGAGGAGTACAAAGACAAGTGTGTCTTGCCTACTGTCAAGCATGGTGGTGGGAGTGTCATGGTATGGGGCTGCATGAGTGCTGCCGCCACTGGGGAGCTACAGTTCATTAAGGGAACCATGAATGCCAAAATGTACTGTGACATACTGAAGCAGAGCTTGAGCCTCTCCTTTCAGAGACTGGGCTGCAGGTCAGTATTCCAACATGATAACGACCCCAAACACATCTCCAAGACAACCACTGCCTTGCTAAAGTAGCTGAGGGTAAAGGGGACGAACTGGCCAAGCATGTTGCCAGACGTAAACCCTATTGAGCATCTGTGGGACATCCTGGAACGGAAGGTGGAGGAGCGCAAGGTCTCTAACATCCACCAGCTCCGTAATGTCGTTATGGAAGAGTGGAAGAGGACTCCAGTGGCAACCTGTCAAGTTCTGGTGAACGTCATGCTCAAGAGGGTTAAGGCAGTGCTGGAAAATAATGGTGGCCACACAAAATATTGACACTTTGGGCCCAATTAGGACATTTTTACTTAGGGGTGTACTCACTTTTGTTGTCAGGGGATTAGACATTAACCAGTTGCCACCCGCCCACCATCAAATGAGGAACAGTGTGGCTCTCGTTCTGGGTGGACGTCATATGACGGCGCACCTGAACACCCGCTCCCGTGCGGCCAAGGGGCCACACAACGCTGCGATCGGAGTCGCCCCATGTTGCTAGGACACAGCGCGACCCCGATCTCTGTAAGGAGCTGCTTAACGCGGCTCTTTAACCATGTGCTCAGCTGTGTGCAATTACAACCGGTCACATGTAAATACAGGAAGTGCTGGTAATCAGCTCTCATCGCCTCACACTGACATGGTGTGTGGCGAGGAGAGATAATCAGCGGCATCTCCTCACAGGGGACAGCAAGAGAAGTTATCAGGGCACTGATCATCAGTGCCCTGATTACAATGAAACACCACCAGTGCAAGCAATCTGTGCCCACCAGTGCCCACCAGTGCCAGCAATCAGTGCCCACCAGTTCCAGCAATCAGTGCCCACCAGTACCAGCAATCAGTGCCCACAAGTGCCAGCAATCATTGCCCATTAGTGTTGCCAGTCAGCACTGGCTTTCAATGCCTATCAGTGCTGCCCATCAATGCCCATCAGTGCTGCCTATCAATGCTCAACAATGCCACCCATCAGTACCATCCATCAATGCCCATCAGTGCTGCCTATCCGTACCGCCTATCAGTGCCCACCAGTGCCGCCCACCAGTCCCGCCTCTCAGTGCCCATTATTGCCACCTATCAGTGCCCACCAGTGCCACCCATCAGTGCTGCCTATCAGTGCCTATCAGTGCCATCTCATCAGTGCCCATCAGTGCAGCCTATCAGTGCCCATCAGTGTAGCCTCATCAGTGCACATCAGAAGGAGAAAAAATTATTTATTTACAAAATTTACTGACAGAAACTAAGAAAACCTTTTTTTTCTGTCTTTTTTTTTTTTAGTATAAAGTAAAAAAAAAAACAGCAGGGATTAAATACTACCAAAAAAAAGCTCTGTTTGTGTGAATAAAACGATAAAAATTTCACATGGTTACAGTGTAGCAATTGTCATTCAAATTGTGACAGCGCTGAAAGCTGAAAAATGGCCTGAGCAGGAAGGGGTTGAAAGTGCCCTGTATTGAGGGGGTTAATGGCTGTGTGTTGAGTTATTTTGAGAGGACAGCAAATTTACACTGTTATACAAGCTGCACACTCACTACTTTACATTGTAGCAAAGTGTCATTTCTTCAGTATTGTCACATGAAAAGATATAATGAAATATTTACAAAAATGTGAGGGGTGTACTCACTTTTGTGAGATACTGTATATTCTGGCTAATGAAATGAATGCCTGACATACCTGATTGTGCCTAAATGTGTTTCCAAAATATTTCTTTATGTGTGTTTTTAAGGCTGCTTTTCTACTGCCAGGAGGAAGGGCATTCAGAAAACCTGGGCAAACAGCCAGTGGGCATGATGCCTAAATGTTTAATCAATAAAACAATGTCTGTTGGACTTGATGAAATTGTATGTACATGGGTGCCAAAAATACAAATGCAAAATATATATGCTGCTTTTAACTGAGAGTTTCCTGTGGGGATCAGTGGGGAGAATTTGTGCATGTACTATATTGTATTGTTATTTGTTTATACTGTATGATGCTTCCTTTCATAACATTTGAAAAGCAGTGGCGGCTGGTGAAATTTTAGGATGGGGTGCCAGACCCTGCCCTTCCCTTTTGACCCCTCCTGCTTCTTATAAGCCCCACCCCTTATAGATTCCACTCATTGGGACACGAGTATACAGCATCACCAGATAGGGGTATACAGCATCAACAGATAGGGATATACAGCATCACCAGATAGGGGTATACAGCATCACCAGATAGGGGTATATACAGCATCACCAGATAGGGGTATATACAGCATCACCAGATAGGAGTATACAGCATCACCAGATAGGGGTATACAGCATCCACCAGATAGGGTATATACAGCATCACCAGATAGGAGTATACAGCATCACCAGATAGGAGTATACAGCATCACCAGAGAGGGGTATACACCATCCACCAGATAGGGGTATACAGCATCAACAGATAGGGATATACAGCATCAACAGATAGGAATATACAGCATCACCAGATAGGGGTATACAGCATCACCAGATAGGGGTATATACAGCATCACCAGATAGGGGTATACAGCATCACCAGATAGGAGTATACAGCATCACCAGATAGGGGTATACAGCATCCACCAGATAGGGTATATACAGCATCACCAGATAGGAGTATACAGCAGCACCAGATGGGGTATACAGCATCACAGATAGGAGTAAACACCATCACTAGATAGGGGTATACAGCATCACCAGATAGGGGTATACAGCATCACCAGATGGGGTATACAGCATCACAGATAGGGGTATACAACAGCATCAGCAGATAGGGGTATACAGCAGAATTAGCAGATAGGGGTATATACATCATCACCAGGTAGGAGTATACAGCATCTCCAGGTAGGGTTATATACAGCATCACCAGATAGGGGTATACAGTATTACCAGGCAGGGGTATATACAGCATCACCACGTAGGGGTATACAGCCCCCCCACCCACGCCGTGAGGCTCACGGAACTGGCAGAAGATCCCCCCAGGGTAGTTGGGACATCAAAATCCCGCACTTACCCCATCTAGGAAGCAGGCCAGGTGGGCAGCGAGCAGTGTCTGGCGAGCGGGAGTTAAACCCCCTCCTCCTCTGAGAAAGGCGTCCAATAGGATCGCCTAACCATTCAGCCCATAGGGAAATGGATAAAATACAGGTGCTTCCCGATTGGCTGAGAGGTGATTCAGTGTTAGAAAAGCGAATATTCATTTGATTTTCTAACACACGTGAGTGAGCTTGCGAGCACCATGCTCTGCACCACGAGCCACTGTATTTTGAAGCCTGTTAGAGCCTATGGCTCTAATCAGGTGCTTCATAAAATACTGATGTTGCTGTAATTCATGCGGCCGGCGTCCTGAAGGGGCCGGCCGCATGAATAGGGGGCGGCGGCGATGGCCATGGATAGATTCATGCCAGGCATGAATCTATCCATTAGCATAAGGGGGTGGTGAGGACAGAGGGGGCGGCGCCCATGCACCCTTAATGGACGGGCTGCCTCTGTTGAAAAGCTAGCTGCTTAGAGTGCTCCCTCTTATTTTATTTATTTATTCATCAAAAGTGTGATCTCTAGTATAGACGGTTGACATGCCTATGACATGTTTGTATATGATATGGTAAATCTATAATGTAACAGCAACAGAAATGGTAAAAGATTGTGCAGCTTGATTATAGGTATATTAACGGACTGAACTCCACATGGTTTTAATGACCCCTTTATAGAGGATTGAGCGTTCTAACAAACTAGTTGATAGGAGAAAGAATGATGGCAGAAAACCTGTATGTATTGGGTTAGAGTGTGGTCTACTTTTACTTTGCCCATTCTCTGTAGGGCAAATCTGACAGTGTGAGAATAAAAGAGTAAAACTAATGTTGGAGCCCTAGGTTTAAGAAGTTCAAATTATTAACTAAAGGGACACGGAATTATTTCAGAATTGAATAAACCCACGTGTTTCAGTCATATCTTTCATTTCATTAGATTGCAGCCTTGTTGGCAGACAGCATACATGTAAATTTGTATAGCTCAGATGAGAAGTCCAAAGCATAGAGCCGCACACCGGAGACATCAAAAGGTACTGAAAATAGTTTTTCAGAAGCAATGTCATGCGGTATCTGACTGAAGTCAAAGCTCTTTTTATATTGACTGGATGAAATCCAGAGTCAAGAAACCTTTGACTAAAACAAAGGTTGCCAATGATTTATAAGTTATTATGAGGCAATTGCAAACATCCACGTGCACAATAACCTAGACATCGCTTAGTGAGGCTCCATCTGATCTGTAGAACAGGCAATTTGTTACTCTTACATCAACTCTCTTTTTATGACTAGTTTCAAGTTTCTAAATATCCAGTCTTAGAAAATAAAAATACTGTACAATTTAGTTGACGGCATTTAACAATAATTTCCAGAAACAATGGTTCACTGAGTATGTAAATCCAAGCTTGTTAATCCCAATACTCTTGTGGATTATTGTAAAGCAAATCATTCACATTACAGAATATTTACGGAACTGGATTGCAAAATACATTTCTTGAACTCTAATAAAACTTGACTTGAAAGGCCAAGATAATATGAATAAACGGCATGAATTGTTCAGAAGACTTTGCATTTTCTGGGCCAGCAAGACCTGCAATAAATTAATAAAACATCTGAATGCTTAATGAAACCAGGAACATTTGGCACTTACCCAATTTGAATGCGCAATAAAACTGGGAACATTCACATCATCCAGTTTTGGTGTTTCAATTGAAGAGCAGTCGGAGACATTCCCCCATATGTGCCCATATAATTTAGGTAATGGACTATCTCGGATCCCAATGATTACAGATTAAAGGTAAAACATACATTTTTATTGATGCAAAGCAAAGACAGGTATCCAGATACAAATATAAAAACACCGGTCTCATTTGTGGACTGCGTATTGTGAAACAAACACATATTACACTGATGTTTGGTACCCTCCAAGACTGAAGTTGGAGGGATGGTTAATCCTCACTGAGAAAAATCCTCTACATCTTTCGCAGATATCACTGCTTCTTCCGGAGGAATGATATTAAATAATATCTGTAACAAGAACATAGTAACATGATAGCATGTGTGTGTCTGTGTGTGTGTGTGTGTGTGTGGGGGGGGGGCATCAGTGTAATATGTGTTTGTTTCACATTACCTACATATGGGGACATATAGGGGAATTGTCTCTGTCTGCTCTTCAATTGTTATCCTAAGGATAATGGTACCCCTATATGTTTAAATTAAAAAATGTCATTAGAGACCATTCGTTCAGCTTTAGGGTCCTTTCACACGGGCGATCCACCTGCTTTGCTCAGCAGGGGAATCAATTCACTGAGCTGAGAGGGACCTGTTAGAGCCCTGCTCTCCTCTATGGAGAGATCGGATAAAAATGGACTGCCTGTCCATCTGTCTGGATTTCATGGCCAGGATCTAATCTGATAACAGCGGATGTCAGCGGACATGTCATGTGACATGTGAATGGAGGCTCCGATCAGGTCCGCCTGAAAAATTGGCTGGCGGGCCTGATCGGAAAGCCCGTGTGAAAGGGGCCTTAGTGTTTAGTGAAATCTGGAAAAAGTATGGAGATTGGATGTTCGGACTTTACTAGCTGTGAAAAGATTAATTGAAATCGGATTTAACTTGTGTGACTTACTCAGGGCACATTGTAAATCATAGGAAATAACTTACTCTCCTCAGAGAGTTCTAAAGCTGATTATAGGTGGGTCATTAATTTTTTTTTTTGCTCAGCCAGTTGGTTGAACAAAAAATAAATAAATAACAAATGAAGCAGATGAAGGAATCCCCCCACTGAAATATTGAATTCTGTGGCTTGATAAAAGATACAGTATCTCACAAAAGGGAGTACACCCTCACATTTTTTGTAAATATTTTATTAAATCTTTTCTACTTTGCTACAATATAAAGTAGTGAGTGTACAGCTTGTATAACAGTGTAAATTTGCTGTCCCCTCAAAAAAACTCAACACACAGCCATTAATGTCTAAATTGCTGGCAACAAAAGTGAGTACACCCCTAAGTTAAAATGTCCAAATTGAGCCCAAAGTGTCAATATTTTTGTGGCCACCAATTTTTTCCAGCACTGCCTTAACCCTCTTGGGCATGGAGTTGACCAGAGCCTCACAGGTTGCCATTGGAGTCCTCTTATACGCCTCCATGATGACATCACGGAGCTGGTGGATGTTAGAGACCTTGCACTCATCCACCTTCCGTTTGAGGATGCCCCATAGATGCTCAATAGGGTTTAGGTCTGGAGACATGCTTGGCCAATCCATCACCTTTACCCTCAGCTTCTTTAGGAAAGCAGTGGTCATCTTGGAGGTATGTTTGGGGTCATTATCATGTTGGAATACTGCCCGCGGTCCAGTCTCCGAAGGGAGGGGATCATGCTCTGCTTCAGTATGTCACAGTACATGTTGGCATTCATGGTTCCTTCAATGAACTGTAGCTCCCCAGTGCTGGCAGCACTCATGCAGCCAGAGACTATGACACTCCCACCACCATGCTTGACTGCAGTCAAGACACACTTGTCTTTGTACTCCTCACCTGGTTGCCGCCACACACACTTGACACCATCTGAACCAAATATGTTTAATTTGGTCTCATTAGACCACAGGACATGGTTCCAATAATCCAAGTCCATAATCTGCATGCCTTCAGACTGATTTGAGGCAGTGTATGGCCTGAGCATGAACAGGCTGACCACCCACCCCTTCAACCTCCGCAGCAATGCTGTCAGCACCAATACATCTATTTCCCAAAGACAACCTCTGGATATGACGCTGAGCACGTGCACTCAACTTCTTTGGTTGACCATGGCGAGGCCTGTTCTGAGTAGAACCTGTCCTGTTAAACCTCTGCATGGTCTTGGCCACTGTGCTGCAGCTCAGTTTCAGGGTCTTGGCAATCTTCTTATAGCCTAGGCCATCTTTATGTAGAGCAACAATTCTTTTTTTCAGGTCCTCAGAGAGTTCTTTGCCATGAGGTGCCATGTTGAACTTCCAGTGACCAGTATGATAGAGTGAGCGTGATAACACCAAATTTAACCTCTTCAGCTCCAGAAGGATTTAGCCCCTTAATGACCAGGCCATTTTTGGAGATACAGCACTGCATCTCTTTAACTGACAATTGCGTGGTCGTGCAACATTGTACCCAAACAAAATTGATGTCCTTTTTCCCCACAAATAGAGCTTTCTTTTGATGGTATTTGATCACCTCTGTGATTTTATTTTTTGCGCTATAAACAAAAAAAGACAGGTGATTTTGGCGCGTTTTGTCCCTCCCACAGGACGTTGTCAATGGCCCGTGGGAGGGACGAAACGCGTCAGCTGACCGTGGGTGGTGATGTAATTTCCAGCCGGTGAGACACAATGCAACTTCCTACTTCCGGTCCGGTGTTTCTTTCCATGCAATTTTATGAGTTCAACTGTAAGTGGATGTTTTTTGTTTTTAACTTAATAAACGTTATTACACCATATCCATCTCCTTTGCCATCACTATATCCTTGCCACTGAGGACTGGGGAACAAATTGAGAGGCATTTACAGTCGGGAGGAGCGTGACCTGTGGAAGTACCAGCCTTACAAGCGCCAATGACTTCTGTAACTGAAGTTCAGCATTTCTGGTGAGTGCGGGAGAAAGAGGAGGGGAGCACCCAACAGCACTAGCCCCACTGATGGTTTACAAGCACCTGGCAAGTTATGAGCACAATTAATTAAGAAGACACTATTTCTGATGATCTTTTTTATTGATGAACTGTATGATGATGAACTTCCCGTTGATGAAATTTTGGCATTAACTGTTTGCTGGTGGTCACCTGAAGAAAGGGTGTTATTTGGATGAGCCTGCCATTTGCTTCACATTGATGGTCCACCAACTGATACCATTCATTTTGTTTTAATCATTGCCTAGACTATTTATTTATTGGTTATCATCCACTTTATCATATGTCACATATGTTGGTTTATGATCTGTCACATATTGGTTTATGATCTGTCACATTTTACACTTTACCTTTG
Organism: Glandirana rugosa; assembly: GCA_018402905.1. Lineage (NCBI taxonomy): Eukaryota > Metazoa > Chordata > Amphibia > Anura > Ranidae > Glandirana > Glandirana rugosa. The sequence goes on along the minus strand of BLSH010025166.1, from coordinate 465,089 downwards.
ACACTAAGACCCACCAGAAAGAGCACTCTGACACTGACCCTCACAATAAGCGTATATTGATTGGTTTTCACAAAAGTTATAGTATCTACAAAATAGGGGATATATTTAGGGACTTTTACGTATTTCTTTTTTTACTGGTAATGACAGCTGTGATAGACTCACTTGGGACAGAGGCTTTTGGAGGGGACTGAATGCTAGCCTCTTGCCTAATGACTATGGGCTTTGGTTTGATAAGGGAAACCTTTGTTTCAGCTCCCCCATGCCCTCTTATGTGTAAGTCACCCTGTGTCTATTAGGGGCACAGGGTGTCCAGGCAAATAATGGACAACTACTTAACCACTTACCAACCGGAAGGTTTTCCAGCTTTAGGACCAGAGCACTTTAGCGATTCGGCGCTGCGTCGCGTTACCTGACAATTGCGAGGTCGTGCGAAGTTGCACCCAAACAAAATTTGCGTCCTTTTTTTCCCACAAATAGAGCTTTCTTTTGGTGGTATTTGATCGCCTCTGTGTCATTTCTGATCGCCGCTATAAACAAGTCTTTACTGTGTCTCCGCTAGTTTATGGTGGTTTTCTTTCGAGATAAACACCCTTTTTTTCCTGCGTTTAAAACAAACCCACGTTGAAGCGTGCTGGAGCGTTAACAGTCCATTGCGCTGCGTCGCGGCTTAGCGATTTCACGAGACCAGGATTTCGACCTTTTGGAAGGCCAACCATTCACCAATTCATCAACAGGTAATAAACGGACCTGTGGGACACGGGGATTATCTGTGTCCCACTGAATGTGTATTCTCCCGTACCCCCTCGACTTTGTTTCCAAAGGGAATAGTTTGGTTTCGGGTATCAGTAATCCGTTCTCCGATCGTAAGTCAGGGGAGGTTTTCGGAGACAGGGTTCACTCAGATAGTGTCGACAGTAATGGTCATTTTTTTCTTTATGCATTTTCAGGGATTTATATAGGGGATAAAACATCTATGATATTGAAAACAC
>BLSH010025166.1:426239-461490 GCA_018402905.1 Glandirana rugosa | reverse complement strand
ATTGACGGTTTGATTTAAAGTGATACACACATTTTGCAGAACAGTGATATGGGTACTCCGGGCTTATTTATACTTTTTGGACACAGTTTGAAGATGATTTTAGAACAGTTCTATGGCCTCTAATGTTAATTAATACTTTTCAGACCCATTTTGAAGATGATCTCCATTTTTGCATTTTTATGTTTTTATTTTTTAAAAAATATTTAAAGTTATTTCCCTGTCCCCATTTCTTTGTAGGGCACTTGTCCCACCCTTACCCACATTTTCCTTCCTTTTGCAGACCTCTAGGACCTTCCTGGGCTTTTTTACAGCATTTTTAAGATTTTTCATTAAAATTACCAGAACACCGGACCCGAACCCGAACTTTTTTTGAAAAGTCCGGGTCCCGGACACCCCAAAGTTCGGTACGGACCCGAACTTTACAGTCCGGGTTCGCTCAACTCTACTTATGATAATGTGTATTGTAGTTTGTGAGCTAGGAGACAGCAAGTCTGACCTGGAAGGTCTGACTTCTGAGTCATCCAGGTAGCTTATTGACATCATGTTTATAGTATATGTCTGTTGTTAACTATATTTTTGTGTGCAGTTTGTATTGTTAGGGTAGTCTGATCAGGAGGGGGGATGTCCATCTCAAGTGTATAAAAGCCTGTATACTTGTTCAAATAAACAGTTTTTATTCTGATTTACTCCAAAACTGGTGTTGCCTAGTTCTTAGGGTAACTATAGCCAGATTCACTGATCTCGTGTTCCAGACCTTGGGAAGCAGCTTCTTGGCGGAGATACCCAGTCAGGGTGTCCGGATTCTGTCACATTTGGCAGCAGCAGTGGGATGCTTCCTTGTGTCTGGAACATCCAAACCACAAATGGGACCTAAGATCGGGATAGCAGACTTCAGTCACCCCAGCGGAGATATGGACCTGGCATCAGAGTTTCCAGGGCTGCTGAGGATCATCCTTTCAGCATACACCAGGACTGTGTCTGCGGGTGAATACCTGGAGCTCAGGCAGCACATTTGGGTAGGGCTCTGGATTGGAGCCCTCCAGGTCGCTGGTATACATCAAGGCAAGTGCTTTTAAACCCCAGAGCAATGTGAGTTGCGGATGGCATTCCTGGGAGAGCAGCCCCAGGAGCAATAGGTGACTCAGTTGGACAGGCTGGTCCAGCAGGAGATAGAGCTGGGCAATCAATATTGGGCTCTGCAATGGCACGCAGAGCAGGAATATTTAGGGGAGACAACCGAATGCTCTCCGGAGGGATATGACTTTGGCGGCTCTGGATTGCTGTGAGAGAGCCTTACAAATGTTTTTGTGTTTGGCGATGAAGGGGAACCTACCCTTGAGGACCTGCAATAATACAGAGAGGCTATGCTCGGTCTTGTAGAGGTCTCAGAGCTTACACCTGACCTGGAATATTTGCTAAGCAAAGAAAAGCACCTGGAAAGGGTGTTGGATAGCAACATTTTTGTTTGTTTTAATATCAGATGCTTCTGGATAGTTGAACCTGGCTGGAATACCAGCAGAGCAAGTTCACCCAGTGGGGTGTTGGTAACAAGGAGTCATAAAATGGGAAATTATGTCTTACCAGGATGTTATCGCATACGCCTCCTGCTGTGAGGTACAGGGGTAGAAAAAGCCAGATAAGACCCCTGGGGAGGTGCGAATTAAAATTTCCTGAGTTACAGAACATCAAAAGCCAGCTGTTACTGAAAGATGACCAGGGCTGGAATCAGTGATTCATGGACTATTTGCTGCGCCTAGTGGACACTAAAGCATGCTTCCTGAAGGATGGATATACTTCCTGGTGATTATTAAGGGCTGCCTCTTATGGATTTTTTTATTGGACAGTGGGTGTTTGTGTGGATGCTGTCTGAGTGCATTTTAAAAGTGCCTGCCAGAGAGAAAAACTCTCTCTTGCCCATTTAAGCCCAGCCAGGACAGCATCTCGAGGGTGACCTTAAGTAAAGTATCATTTTGAGTTATATGCTCTGTAATATTTTCTTTTATTGTTTTTATGTTAGAATTTCTACTTTCTTTATAATAAATGAGATCCTTGCTCAGTTAAGCAATGCGTGTATTTTCATAGCTAACCTTGTTATCACCGTTAACTTTATTAGAGATTCGATTGACTAGACTAATTATAGGAATAGACAAATGAATACATATTTATATTAAAAAAGGGGAATCCATAGCCACACCATTTTTATTTCATTTGGCACCTCAGAATCAGGAGTGTGGAGAGAAATTCTGCACAGAATCCAAACCCTAATGTATTTTGTTCCTATAAGATAAGAAGTCATCTACAAGAGACTCAGCTGAACAAGATTTGCGCTGATTCGTGAATCCTGAAAGTTCTGTGGAATATTACACCAGTAAGCAGCCTCACAGATCTGGTTAGTATAATGTTTGAGAATTTTGACTGGTATATTTATATTTTATTTTTTATTTATGTTTATTGTATTGTTAATGCAAACTGTTTTAGGCGTGTTAGCTGTTCACCCTTGGCTGACTGATGTACCCTGCAGATTTATAAGATAAACCAGACATCTTTGAGGAGAAAGTGGGAGAAATATAAATTATATTTTTTTGTTTCTACGTAAATAGCTTTTTGCTCTTATAGAAGATCAATCTGGCGTACGATCTGAGATAAGAGGGCTAAAATCAGTGCTAATAGTGTAATTTTCCTTGTAGGACTGCAAGTCCCAGCTTCGCTTTTGAATAGCTGTGTATGTGTGCCTTGTGTCTTATGTAGTAAGAATTAGAGCCTCGCTAATGTGTATAACCCCTAAAGAAGCTGCAGTCAAATATACGCAATATACATATCAAACATAGTAAAAGAACTCCAAAAAGGCCGCACTCAAAAACTATATACATATAGGAAACTGGGTTTGGATTAGAAATTAATACTGTATAGTTCATAAAATATCATTCAAGGCAATCCGCAGTGTTGTATATATATAAAGGTTGTAAATGTCCAACAACATTAGAGTATTAATTTCTAATCCAAACCCAGTTTCCTATATGTATTTAGTTTTTGAGCGCAGTCTTTTTGGACTTCTTTTGCCTTGTGTCTTATGTCTGCAAATGTGTACAGACTGGTCAGACGAGCAGTGTGAATGTAATTAGCATATCAATGGAGGTTGCTGAACACAAAGAAATGCAGTGGTTTAAGGAGCGAACACAATAGATCAAATAGAAAGCATAAGTAAAAACATATTAGTGATAGCTGCAAAGGCAGATGCAAAAAATGTTTGTGTTCAGATTGAAGAATTGGTGATTGAGAAGTGTGTACTGGAATAGAAAATGGGTGAATTAGAGGATACGTGTAAACTAAGAGAAAGTTGTATTGCCTATTTAAATCAAAGAGAGGCTGAGAATGAGCGTACTATAACACTGCTTAAAAAGGAGCTGCATGAAGCTCAGGCAGCCATAATGGAGTTATCCTCCAAACATTTAAAGGCTGAGCAGTCTCAATGTTCAGCACAGATATAGGCTCTAGAACAACAGTTAGGGAAACCTGATGCTCTTCTTGCTGCAAGTGATGTTGCTTTGGTTTCAATCAATGTTGGTAATGTGGAGGAGGAGTATTTAAACAAAAATGCTGTAACTGCTCTTGAAATTGATTCAGGAGTTGAAATGGAAAATATGCCTCATCTTTTTGAGAACAGTAGCACTGTGACAGTGGAGACTTAGGATGAGTCCATTGTTAGTGACTACTCCTCAGACAGTGACAGTGTGAAGTCGGTTGATTCCAAACATAGTAATGTTATGCAGCAATTTGAGTCTCCTTTGCTATATGCTCATAGACAGGCCTATGCAGGAAGACCAACTCTCAAGTGTTCATCTGTAAAAAGTGGGGTCACATCGCTAGATATTGTTTGGTGTTTAATAATAAAAATATGCAAAGAAAATCGCACTACCCTAAAACTACACCAAGGCATTATGAAGTATTTTCTGCAACATGGGGTAGCAATTCAAAGCATAGAGGCCACAGTTATCAAACCCATGTCCCTTTTAAGGCTCAAATGCTGAGACTACAAACTGAGAATAGTCAGTTACGGCAGGAAAGGTAGCTTCATTTTCACATGGGTATAGCACTGGGAGAGACAGATCTCTTGCTAACAGCCCTTAATAAGTTGCATTGATGGTAAGAATTTTCTGGTTTATGGTTCTTTGCTATGAATAAGGTTTAAATGCAAGTGTTTTGATTTGGCCTTAATTTTTCTGGATTTTTAATTTTTTTCGTTTCTCTTCTCTTCTTTTTGTTATTGATTTATTTTTATTATTTTTGTATTCATTAATTTTTATTTTACTTATTTATTTTGTTTTGTTTTGTTCAGGTAGAAAAATTCCAAATTGTTAGGTTTAGTCCACCTGAAAGGGTGGTCATTGACTAGGCCCTAAATCAGCAGCTGAACGCATTTTGTTTAAGACAAGAGTTAGTAGAATCCACTAAGAGGTTGGTAGAAAGGTGTTATGCTTTCTCGTTGATCCCATATATAGAAGTGCCGACTCAGTGTGTATATTTGGTAGTATCAATGGGCTTTCTGACTGGGTATTCTACCTTGTTGCATCCGAGGCTAAATTACTCACATGTGATCAGAAAGGAAAGGAAGCTGGAGGCAGGTTGATATTTCCCTCTGTCTGGTGTTCTGCATGGGGAGAATACTGCCCGGAAGGAATCAGTGTATTATTTGGGACAAAGAAGTTCGTGTTCCTTTGTCCTAAAGGATACTAATGTAACGTTGGTCATGGAACTAGAATGTGCCCTGAACCTAACAATAGCTAGAGGTGCATGGTGTACCCTGAACGATGTTTCTGAAATCCAGACACAGGGGTGGAATTATGTGGTACAGCATATTGCCAATCTGTCTGTGGACATCAACTATGACGCCCTGTTAGTCTGAGAGCCCTGAATCTGGGTATGGGAAGGAAGATACAGGAATGGTTGACATATTGGGATAGGCATGAGAACTTTATGAGGATAATGCAGCAAGAGAGAGAAAATGATACAATAGTCATCTACCATGATCAGAACTAGAGAATGATGCTAGAGGGTATTGGTGGGAGGTAATATTCGAGGCCAACGGTATTTTGAATTATTTGATACATCCCATTGTAGTATTACTCATTATTGCTGTAGTTTCATCATTGGTTCAGGTTGGCATGTGTTGTTGGACTCGACATTTATATAGAAAGGTCTCGCAATTATCTATGCAAGTTGAAGGACGAATTGACGGTAAGGTCTCTTAGTACACGTTAGAGGCTTTGCTGCCAATTCCTGAAGTACTGCATACATGCCAGAATTGCGGTAGGAAAGGCCATATTGAGCAAACCTGCCTAATCCCGACTCATATACACAATGAAGGGTTATAGGAGGTTGGAGGTGGGACTCTTAATTTGGGGGGGTCGAATGTATATGTATATATTATGTTAATGGGTTGATTTGTGTGCTAGTATAATTTGACATACATGTATTAGGTTAGTAATATGGGTGAGTAAGGCCCTCCTCGAGGTTCTGTATCTGAAAGCTGGTTAATATGTGGCACTGAGTGTGTGTTGGTGAATGGTGAGTGAATGGACACCCCTTGCCTGTATTGCACTCCATTGTGAAGATACCGGAAAGGAGAAGACACGGAATGGTGCCATGGAAGCTGTCGCTGAAGAATGGTGGTGGTGTGTCACTCAGGGGCAAAGCAGCACATGTTGGGAACCACAACATTTTAAGACAGTTAGGGACTGTTCCACAGAGGCTGTCTCTGAAGAAGGGTGATGTGTGCCCTTCAGGCACAAAGTGGCATATGTTGGACAGCAACATTTTTGTTTGTTTTAATATCAGATGTTTCTGGATAATTCAAACCTTATTAAACCTGGCCTGGAATGCCAGCAGAGCAAGTTCACTCAGTGGGGTGTTGGTAACAAGGAGTCATAAAATGGGAATTCATGTCCTACCATGATGTTATTGCATACGCCTCCTGCTGTGAGGTACAGGGGTAGAGAAAGCCAAATAAGACTTCCTGGGGAGGTGCGAATTAAAATTTCCTGAGTTACAGAACATCAAAAGCCAGCTGTTATTGAAAGATGACCCAGGCTGGAATCAGTGATTCATGGACTATTTGCTGCCCCTAGTGGACACTACAGCATTCTTCCTGAAGGATGGATATACTTCCTGGTGATTAGGAAGGACTGCCTCTTATGGATTTTTCATTGGACTGTGGGTGTTTGTGTGGATGGTGTCTGAGTGCATTTTAAACGTGTTTGCCAGAGAGAAAAACTCTCTCTTGCCCATTCGAGCCCAGCCAGGACAGCATCTGGATGACGACATTACGTAAAGTATTATTTTGTGTTATATGCTCTGTAATATTTATTTTTACTGTTTTTATGTTAGCATTTCTACTTTCTTTATAATAAATGAGATCCTTGCTTAGCAAAGCAGTGTGTGTATTTTCATAGCTAACCTTGTTATCACCGTTAATTTTATTAGAGATTTGATAGACTAGACTAATTATAGAAATAGAAAAAATAAATACATATTTATAATAAATAAGGGGAATCCATAACTACCCCATATTTATTTCAAAGGGCATACAGGGAACTGATAAAATACATTCATCAGCATACCCCAGAATCAGCAACAGAAACTCCGGAGATTGCAATCCCCTGAGCGCTGACAACCGAACAGAGGATCCAAGACCTCTGCCCCACACCGTGGCAGTTTCAGAGGCCCAGGGTTAGAAGCTAGTGGTCACTCCCCAGCAGCAGTTCAAAGACTCGGGTGAAGAGGTGGTCATCCTCCCTCCCCAGCCACAGATTACAGAAAGCATGGAGTTAATTTACTTTTCATTGAAGGATGTAACATTTACTGAAATTCCATCTGAAGTGCTAATAACAGTGCTGAGCTCTGCTAGTCCCTACCCAGCACCGGTAACATCAGGGACAGGAGATGGTGAACCTCTATCCCCAGACACCAGTTACAGAGACTGGGGATTTAATAGACTTTTCTGTAGAGGAGGAAAAACCTTGTGAGACTCCAGCAGAAGAGCTGGCATCAGGGCAGAACATCATTGAGCTCTGCCCAGCACCAACAGCAGCTTCAGCCTCTTTGAGAGAAGAGGCAGCCGGCCTTTCTCCTACACAACTGACAGGGACATGGGGTTGCCTGCTAGCAGCATCTGTGGAGTTACAACAAACTTCTCCAGCTGAAGCTCTGACAACTGGACAGAGGGTCCAAGGCCTCTGCACCACACCTGCAGCAGTTTTCAGGGTGAGAAGGAGATGGGAACTCCCCAGCAGCAGATCAGGATCCAGGGGGAGAAGGGAGAGGAGGTTGACATCCTCCTTTCCCAACCATTAGCTGGAGTGGAGGAAACTGTCTTCCCTCCCAGTTAGCCAGAGAGGATTATGTGGGGTACCCATCAGAAGTGCTGGCAACAGGGCAGACTGCTAGCAACCTTTGCCCAGCATTGGCAACAAATGTACAGTTTCAGGGAGTCCCCTCCTGCCCATCAACAGACTAAGCCATGGACCATGATTGGTAAAGACCACCAAGCTGAAGTGCTGGCCACTGGACAGAGAGTCAATGACCTCTGCCCCACACCTACTGATGACAACTATTCCTTGCAGCCAAGAATGGAGATCATGCATACTTACTATATGAGTTCATTCTGCCTGACTAACGCATGTCCAAACCAGGTAGGGGTCTGAGACCTTGTTAGTCGACTTTTTTTTTTTTCCCCGTTTGAAAAGGTTTTATTGATTTTACAGAAATACAAAAGGGAAAAAGCACAGTAGGTACGGGAAGGCCATACCAGGAGTAAATTCTACAGTAAAAACACAAAACATGAAAGACCATTACATGCGCCAGTATGAAATAAATCAAATGAGAACACCACGCGGGGAGAGCCTAAGGACCGTAACCTCCACCCGACACCCCCTTTGGGATCAAGCTGTGTTCGGAGGAGGGGCAGGGCCGAGCCCAACCTAGCCAATCCCTGCACTGACAATAATTAAACCAGCAACATCTAAGGAGGTCGCATGTAAAACTCCTGAGACCAATTAGCCCCACAGGACTGTTACAATCTGGAAATCAGATAAAAGAAAACATAGTATCGCCTAGAAAACATCAGAAGAGGGAAAGAGGAAAAGGCACAGAGACAGAGGAGAAAGAAAAGAGAAGGGCGTGAGGGAAGCATCACTCAGAAGAAAGGGAGGTTGGACCAGAAGGAATGTTCAGGTGCTGTCTCCAGGGTTCCCACACTATATCAAATTTGACTGAGGAGTCTAGGAGGATATTAGCAAATTTTTCCTGGGTCATTATCCGGGTGATCTTTCTCTTAGCTGCATTGAAGGAGACATAGTTTTTTTTTCCAGGCCTTCGCTAGGGTAATCTTGGCTCCCAGTAGGATAAAGTACGTTAGTTTAGATAAAGATTTGGAGAGACCATCAGGCCTGTGATTCAGTAAGGCTATTTCTGGAGTTTGCGGAATTGCCTGTCCCGTAATCTTCTGCAGCAAAGAGAAGATCCTGTTCCAAAATCCCGTGATCCTAGGACATTCCCACCATGTATGGTAATACGAACCCCGGAGATGGCATCCTCGAAAGCAAAGTAGGGAGGAGTTTGGGAACATGATTGAGAGTCGGGAAGGGACTAAGTACCATCGGGAAATCACATTAACACTGGCTTCCATCAAAGGGATATTAACTATACCCTTGAAAGATTTTAAGAAAAAGGCAAACCACTTGTCCGCTTCCCAGCTCAAACTCTGGTCCCCCTCCCAGCTCCTGGCATAGGGGGGTTTCTCCAGATAATCCGTCAGGGAAGCATATATCAGAGAGATACCCCCTTTTTGACTGGCGATCTCAGAACACCACTTTTCATAAGAGGTGATACTCGCTAGAGATGGTCTAGCCCTCCATACTGAGGTTATGAAGTGGTGAATTTGTTGGAAACGGAAACTTTCCGACTGGGGCATGTCCAGTTTGCTGGAATAGTGGTCATGGGAGATAGGACCTGAGGAGGACATAAAATTACCTATTCTGTAGAGGCATGTTTTGACCTGGGGGAAAGTGGGAATTGTTAAAAACATGCTGCAGGGGGCAGAAGGAGGAGGCCAACTTCTTGGTACCAAACAAGTGGTTGCAAAGGGCCACCGAGTGTGAGAGCATAGGGGACTAGATTTGGGATTAGCCCAAACCAGGTAATTTAAGGTGTTGAAAGGGACCGCCTGTCTCTCAATCCCCACCCAATCTGGTTTCTTAGTCTGAGCGTGTACAATAGAGAATTGGGCCAGTTGGGCTGCCTGATAGTACCTCCACAGGTTTGGGAGTCCCAGGCCCCCCTGGTTACGTCGTCTCATGAGAACTACAGCCGGGCACCTAAATCCCTTATCACCCCAGATAAACTTTTTGATCTGGCATTGCAGTTTAAGCAAATGTGTTTTTCTCCTACGTTCACTGACAGACACAGCTCTTCATTGACATGTGGGGTTATATGCAGATTCTTTTAGGAGTTAACTAGGCAAAGAAAGAAAGCAAGCTGGCCCCTCCCCGGGGGCTGTCCTCTCTTTCCCATATAATCCCCCTACTCTGCTCAGTACATCAGTTTTAACATGCCTAGTGCAAGGAGTTGACCTGGCTCCCTTATGGGACCTGCGGATCATATTTTTATTTCCGCACTTTTTATTTTTCTCAAGCCTACTGATGAAGACTGCTATCAAGAAGCCGGCTGGGGCAAAAAGGATATCTAGAATCCTATGCTTTCCCCAGCGCAGCCAACCGATGCAAGCCAGTCCTATGCTTAGGTGGGACCCGCCGCATCATGCCCGTTCCGTGCGGGCGGCCAGTGGGAGACCCCCACTTACGCCCAGTGTCAGGACGTGCTTTCCTGTCCAGGGGCTGAGGCCTGCAGCATCCCTTCCAGATGGGAGGAAAGTCTGCAACGGGTGGCGACCCACTATGCCCGGCTGGAGTGGTGAGTGATTCCCCCCTCTTCCCCTCTCGGGGTGCGAAAGAGGGGTGCCGGGCAACAAAAATTAAAAAAAAAATAAAACATTTTTCCCTTAGCTGGGTCGCCAGGCTGCGGCCCATGGGGGCTCGCCCCCTCTCCCCCACCCGCTCCGCACGCATCAGTAACGGCTCCGCCGTTTTTACCACCATGCGGCGATCCGCCGCCATTTTGCGGTGGATCACCGCCATTTATCTATAGTGGCGGCCATTTTCTAGTGTTTTTTTCCCTAGTGCCAGTGGTTGCCATTTTGCCGTAGCCCGGCCTATACACTGGCATTGCTGTTCACTTTGACTTTCCTGGGACGGCCCTGGCGGCCATATTGGAGTCCCTGCAGCATGTATAACATGTGGCTGTACTTTTACTTTCACTTTCATTGAAGACTGCGCTGACAGCACAGTTTCTCTGGCGGTCTTTCTCTGCTGAGCACTCCTATGGGAACAGCGCTCGTGGGCACAAAGGAACAGCAAGTATAGCTGACTAAGCCCTGGGGTGTCGGTAGTGGTGGGCACAGTCCTCCTGGGACCTCCCGGGTGTTCTGTGGGGCGGCGGTTGGGCGCATTGTGAGGGGGTGTCATTGCCTTAGTGGCAAATGGTCTGACTGTCAATTCTGGTGGACAACTGCGGGACCCTCTGAGGAGGAATCCGCGACTATGCAGCCAAAAACGCTGGGGACTCATTGTCATTGGACCAACTTAGGGCGGTTTTTAGGGAATTTCTTCCCTGGGGGGGGGGGCTGAGCAAGTCTTTGGGGGCCCCTGCAAAATGCCCGTTTCCCCCCTGTTCCTCAGGGGACGATTCTAACCAGAAATGGCTTCGGGGGTCACGGGGACCCCGTGGAACTGTCGGAAGGGGAACTAATTCCTTCAGATGGCGAAGAGGATCTGGGGGCCTCAGGGGTGCGCAAAAAAGCGCTGGTGGGTATCCGTGTGTCTTTGCGACTGGACCAGGTAGGGGAGTCCCAAGCTGCTGCATACGTTTGCGGGTCAGCTAGACCACCTAGATCACCCAAGGCTTACCTGTATGATCAATTTTTCGATCAACTGGTCTACCAGGAATGGCAGCGCCCTCAAAATTCCTTCGCCCTACCCACATGCTTCGCGATACGCTATCCCTTTGAGGATAATTTCGTGAAAAAATGGGCGTCCCCCATAGTGGACCCCCCGGTGGCTCGCCTCAACAAGGCATCCACCATACCCCTGGAAGGGTTCCTTTCATTCAAGGACCCATCCGACAGGCGTACGGAGGCAGTGTCTAAGGCATTTTTTCTGTTAGCAGGACCAGCCATGAGACCGGCCCTGGCATCCGCCATGGTGGCGCAGTACCTGTCCGAATTGCGGCTGGACGCTTGAGGCGTCGTAAAAAGCAGAACGTTTGGGTCAGGGTATTTAATACCTGATGCGGCCCTGGACCTGCTTTCCATGCTGTAAAAAATGTCTGTCTTTGCAGTCATTATCAAAGGGGTACTTTGGCTACGCTCTTGGTCTGGTGACAACGGGTCCAAAAAAGGGGTCTTGCGGATTTCCCTTTTCAGGGTGGCCGTCTATTCGGTCCGCAGTTGGATGAAATCATCAAGGATTTCACTGGGGGGGAGAGTATATTTCTCCCCAAACCCAAGTGGCGAGAATTTCGGCGAAAGCAGGGACCTATCTCTTCGGGTCAGAAGAGGTTTTTTCGTGCCCCGGCACAAAAAGACAGAGGACAAGCCCGCCCCTGCATGATGGGTTGCCCCCACCCGAAGTACAGGTGGGGGGATGTCTTCTGGGGTTCGCAGAGAGGTGGACTGCCCGCATTTCCTGGCTGTCCTCTGGTTACAGGATAGAGTTCAGCACTCTACCACCAGACAGGTTCTTCCCATCGAACTGGAGATTCCCTCAGGGGCGTTGAGAGGCCCTATTCAGGGCTGTCCAGGCACTATCGGACTAGGGGGTGATTGTGCCAGTACCTCAGTTGGAGAGGTTTCAAGGTTTTTATTCAAACCCATCGTGGTCCCCAAAGAAGGGGGAGGGGCCAGGCCTGTTCACAACCTAAAAGCCCTGAACCACTTCGTGAGAGCGCGAAAATTTCGGATGGAATCCGTCCGCTCGGTGGTGGCCGTCCTGCGCCAAGGGTAATCATGACGTCCCTGGATTCAGGGACGCGTATCTCCATTTTCCCATCTGTCACAAACACCAGCGCTTTCTGCGCTTTGCGGTGTGAGACCGACATTACCAATTTGTGGCATTTTCTTTCGGTCTGGCCTCGGCTCCTCGGGCGTTTACCAAGCTGGTGGCCCCGGTCCTGGCGCTACTGGGGCAGAGGCATTGCGGTAGTAGCATACCTCGACGACCTACTCCTGAGAGCGGAATCTGTTTCAGCTCTGGAGGATATCGTAGCCATCACAATGGCCTCATTGAGGGACTTCGGCTGGTTGATCAACCTGCAGAATTTGATGCTGACACCATCCTGTCGCCTGGTATACGTTTCTTCCTCCGGCCAAGTTACTGACCCTGCAAGCAGCAGTGCGATCCTTACTGTCTCACCGGTGGTCCTCCTTACGATTTTATATGCGGGTGTTGGGGCTCATGGTATCGGCCTTCGAGGCGGTACCCTACGCTCAGAGTCACACTCGGCTCCTTCAACGAGCGATTCTGTCTTGGTGGGACCATCACCTCTGTCCCTAGACCGACTAGGGGTCGGTATCGTCTTCTGTACGCCTATCCTCCCATCAAGCTTCTACCGTGGCTACTGCGCAGGGTGGAAGCGGAGGGTATCCCGATGATCCTGGTGGATCCGGATTGGCCTCGGCATCCTTGGTACGCTGACGTGGTGCGAATGGTGGCAGATGCTCCCTGGCGCCTTCCGCTGCGTGAAGACTTGTTGTCTCAAGGGCCCATCTTGCACCCTGATTTACCCTCGCTGGCTTTGACGGCTTGGTTATTGAGTCCCAGGTGCTGAGGGACAGGGGGGTTGCAGACTCCGTGATCCCTACCATGTTAAAAGCGTGTAAGTGTACTTCACGCAAGATTTATCATCGCACCTGGAAGGCATAATTTGCTTGGTGTGAGGCAGGGGATTGGAATCCTCGCTCTTATGTCGTGTTCAGGGTCCTAGCCCTTTTAAAACAGGGCCTGGATAGAAATTGGCTTTGAGCACCCTCAAGGGTCAGATTTTGGCTCTGGCAAACCTCTTCCAACGACCTTTGGCATCACATTCATTGCTTCGTACACTTGTACAAGGTGTACGCCATGTGGTCCCACAGGTGCGGTCGCCTTTGGTGCCGTGGGATTTGAATCTAGTACTTTCTGTGCTGCAGAAGCCGCCATATGAGAGGATCAGGGATATTCCCTTACAATTACTGTCACAAAAAAGTGGCTTTCTTAGTGGCCATTACATCCGCTAGGTGGGTGTCTGAGCTGGCAGCATTGTCCTGCAAGTCTCCCTATTTGGTCCTTCACAAGGACTAGGCGGTCCTGCGCCCGTCACCTACGTTTCTCCCAAAGGTGGTGTCGTCTTTTTACAATAATCAAGAGATTGTTCTCCTTTCATTGTGTCCGTGTCCCTCACATCCCAAGGAATTTGAGTTACACTCATTGGATGTTGTAAGGGCTTTGCGGGTCTATTTGGCGGCTACAGACTCTTTTCGGAAGTCTTACGCATGGTTTGTACTGACGAACGGGCCACGCAAAGGATTGGCGGCCTTACCAGCTACTGTTTCCCGTTGGGTCAGACAGACCGTGACTTTTGCATATTTTTTTCGGGGCAAGTCCCCTCCCTTTCCAGTCACGGCTCATTCTACCAGGGTGTTAGCACTTCCTGGGTGTTTAGACACCAGGCTTTGGTGTCACAGGTGTGCAAGGCGGATTCTTGGGCCTCGGTGCACTCTTTCACTAAATTTTATAAAGTTGATGTGTCCGCATCTTCGGATGCTGCTTTTGGCCGTAAAGTTTTACAGGAGGCAGTGCAGGTGCATCTGGCGCCTCTTCAGAGGTTCTGTTGGGTACAATTGTTGTCGTTTACCCACCCCTCTTTACTGACACAGCTTTGGGACATCCCCACATGTCAATGAAGAGCTGCATCTGTCAGTGAACGTAGAAGAAAAAGGGATTTCATTAAAACTTACCGTAAAATCCTTTTCTCTGAGTTCACTGACAGACGCAGCACCCACCCCTCTGCGTTTTTTCGGTACGGCTTGTTACGAACTGATGTACTGAGCAGAGTAGGGGGATTATATGGGAAAGAGAGGACAGCCCCCTGGGAGGGGCCAGCTTGCTTTCTTTCTTTGCCTAGTTAACTCCTAATAGGATCTGCATATAACCCCACATGTCAATGAAGAGCTGCGTCTGTCAGTGAACTCGGAGAAAAGGATTTTACGGTAAGTTTTAATAAAATCCCTTTTTTTAATCGGGATGGGTAGGGATCTGAAAAGATAAAGAATTGTTGGCAAGAGGGTCATCTTGACTGAGTTAACTCTCCCTAGCCAGGAGAGACCCAGTTTACCCCACTTGGCCAGGTCTTCAGAAAGCTGTTTATATATGGGGGGGGTTAATTAATGGCATATAGTTGGTCAATATTGGCCGCCAAATTAATACCTAAATAAGGGATGTGGGCAGGGCTCCAGGCAAAGTGGAAACGATCCTTGAAGTGCTGGACTATCATGTCGGGAACATTGATGTTGAGCCCTGCAGATTTGGACATATTAACTTTCAAGCCCGGGGCCTTGCCAAACTCCTGCAAAAAGCAAACTATTCTTGGGACCGAGAAGAGAGACAAGGAGATAAACAACAGGAGGTCATCGGCAAATAGGGCACATTCGTGTGTATGTGGACCGCATCTCACCCCCCGGATGTTAGGGTGTTGCCTAATAGCAATCGCCAGGGGTTCAATAGCGATGGCAAAGATCAAGGGGAGAGCGGTCACCCCTGTCTGGTGTTTTTTAAGTCAACTGATAACACAAACCCCTCTTGAGGTGGACCACCGTCCCACCCAGATCTGAGGAGCGAGATGAGGTCCACAGCCCTATGAATCTGATCGGGACCCTGCCTCCCAGGGATAAAACCTACCTGGTCCTTATGGATATACTTCCCTATAAAGGCTGACAGTCTGTGGAGAGCCCATCCGGGCCTGGGGCTGAGCCTTTTTTGAGGTGCTTAATAACGTCCAATACAGACTCCGAAATCGGCTCTTCTAATGAAATACTATGTTCCCTGTCCAATGTGGGCAAAGGGGTGCTGTCTAAGAACTGGTGCAAGGAGGTGGGGGGGTAGGCGAACTCCGACTTATACAGCTTAGCGTAGAATTTGTGGAACGCGGCCATGATCCTATGAGGGTTTTGTGTTAGGGCTCCCGAGGGGTCTTTCATTTTGGGAAAGGCAAACTATCGAAACTTTGGAAATAATTTTGCTGCTAATTTGGGGCCTATGTGGTCTTTACGAATATAAAATTGGGCATTAGCCCATTGGGTCAGTTTCACAGCCTGGGTGGTCAGAGCAAGATTTAGGGCCGGCTTCCCTGCCTCAAGCCGGGAACGAGACTGGGGGTATGGGTTCTGCTTGTGGGCTTTAGCGAGTTTATGGAAGTCCCACTCCAACTTAACCAGTTCCATCATTCTTTCTTTTTTAATTTTAGCTGAAAGGTGAATAATCTTGCCCCTAATTACTGCTTTGTGTGCAGCCCAGGGAGTCATGAAGAAGACCCCAGGGCCTGAATTCAACCTGAAATACTCTTAGCTCCTCCCCTAGCAAAGTGCAGTGGACAGGGTTGTTTAATAGGGTTTCCTTAAGTCTCCAAAGGGGTCTAGCCTCAGCGCCCGACTGGGTCCTGAGTTGTAATACCACCATGTTAATCGACTTTTTATGGGGAGAAATGTGATACACTCACCTGGGACAGGGGCTTTTGGAGAGGACTGAATGCTAGCCATTTGCCTACTAACTATGGATCCTGGTTTGATAAGGGAAACCTTTGAAAATAGAGTGAATTTGAATGGGACTATATTGGTGCATTATACAGATCAAACCAGAAAAAAATATATATTTAAAATCATCAAAATGTATTAGCAAACATAATCTAAAAGAGTAATGTTTAAAAACATAAGCATAACCCATATGATTACATAGTTAGTCAGGTTGAAAAAAGACACAAGTCCAACTAGTTCAACCAAAAAGGGATGATATGGTCCATGATTGTTTAGAGCGGTATAGTGGTGAATCCCGACATGTTTCTCCCTGTGATTGGGCTTCCTCATAGAATGCTATCAGCTTAGGGCAGTGGTTCTCAACTCCTGTCCTCAGGACCCACCAAAAGGCCAGATTTTAAGTATTACCTTGGGGAGATGTAGACTAGAATACTGCAATCACTGAGCAGCAAATGATATCACCTGTGATGTATTTCACTTATCTTGCAAACCTGGCCTGTTAGTGGGTCCTGAGGCCAGAGGTTAAGAACCACTGGCTTAAGGTCTCAGCCTTCTGATAAACAAAAAATAGAAATAGCATACCATAAATAATATCCAATGGCAACAGGTCTATGATTATCAAAACTTATGTATATAGTATGTAAAAATCGCGGCCTTACCATATGCTTACCCCATGTTACTAAAACAGCACTTGCGGCAATATAGTTTATTTGTTCAATAAATAGTGAAGTGCTATATCCACTTTCAAGCCACAGGTAAACCACAGGAGGCAGACACGGACTAGACTATAAAACAGTATAAGCGGAAACATTGTTAATAACTAGTACCAAAGAATTTGTGCACACTCAGCATTTTTCACAATACACTTACTTGGGTTTAGGCAATATATATAAATGATAGCAGGGGCAGAAGTCCACAGTGCAAGTCATTCATAGGTCAAACTAGGAATGAAGACAGAAAAAGGGGGGAGATAATGTTTTACTCAAAATGCCAAGCAAATCATCTGTGTCTATTGGTGTTCAATTAGGCAACAGGTGTATCTCACTGCTCCAGACTGCTTCCGGATTATCCGTCCTTGGGTGCACACCTCGGCTCGCTACCGTAGCTTCAGAACAGAGGAAAAAAACAATAGGCGGCACTCCAAACGTAATGCTGGTGCTGTATTTATTGACCATAATTAGCCATACAGGGTAAAAAGAAGGTAGACGCGTTTCACTCAAGACTTGAGCTTAGTCATTACCAAATAAGAACACCTAGACACAGTACTGCAATACAATTTGTGATTACGTTTAGCTTTAAAAGCAAAACAATAATCAAACTGCTTTAAATCCTGTGGTCTGCGTGTGTCCCCGCTTATCTCCGGCAGCTTGTGAGCCGGACTGTCTGCCATTATATGCCTCCCACCCGGCTGCATGGAATGCCGCCGGATGCGGATGTGATGACGTGCTGTGCATGCACCATCACGATCATCACCCTCAGCTCATCGAGGCAACAGGGTCCTAACACTCCAGATCCCACGGGGTGAGATGTGCACCACCTGCAGGTGGATGGGATGCATCTTCGCACGAGAAAGCACCGCTCCAAATGATCAGAGCTGGTAATGATCGCGCTGAAAGGGGGAGAAAGAGATGGAAAATAAAAGGTTGTGAGACCAAGGACAGGGTCAGCAGACAGTGTGGTGCACAGGAGCACAAAAAAACAGCAGCACCGGGGGGACAGAATACACCCAGGGAACACCCCAGGGCGCCTTTGCTTTTTTTTTTGCGTCCCCCTTGGGTTCATTTGCATCACTTCCTCCCGGGGGTTGCAACCCAAGATGTCTATTCCACCCATGAGATAGTCCAACCAGAGTTTCAGGATTTCTGGTCCTGATTCCCCTCCCTCTGGTGCGGTCTCAATTGATGTCCCCTTCTGCCCCCAGCGCTAGGGGACAACTGGGGTTGTTGTCATCTAATCCAGGTGGCTAATTAACATCATGTTTATAGTATATGTCTGTTGTTGTAATTATATTCCTGTGTGCAGTTTGTATTGCTAGTGTAATCTGATCAGGCAGGGGGATGTCCCTCTCAAGTGCATAAAAGCCTGTATACTTGTTCATATAAACAGTTATTATTCTGGTTTACTCCAAAGTTGGTGTTGCCTAGTTCTTGGGATAACTATAGCCAGATTCACTGATCTCGTGTTCCAGAGCTTGGGAAGCAGCTTCTTGGTGGAGATATCCAGTCAGGGTGTCCGAATCCCATTACATCGGTGATCTGCGATTTTTAGCGGGACTGCGACATTGCGGTGGACAAATCTAACCCCAAGTAACACTTTTTGGGGGCCAGTGACATTATTACATTGATCAGTGCTATAACCCCCCCAAGACAAGACAAAGGCATAATGAGCTAGTAAGCATCGCATACTAGCTCATTATGAAATACTTACCTTAGAACGATGCCATGGATCAGCGTCGGCACCCCGCTGGCATGGCTGACATATCTGCCGGAGTTATTTCCCGGTTTACCTGCTCCGGTGCTGTTATTGGCTGAAGCCGCGATGACATCACGCAGGTGCATGCGCACGGGAGACACCATTCATGGCACGGGCCCTGAAGAAACGGCACCAGCAGGCCCTTTCTTCAGTGTGCATGCGCAGATGATGTCGGCGCAAGCGTATACAGTGAATATTTCCTAAACTGTGCAAGTTTAGGAGATATTCACGGTACCTACAAGTAAACCTTATTATAGGCTTACCTGCAGGTAAAAGTGGTAGTACAGAGTTTACTACCTCTCTAACCACTTGCCGACCGTCAACCGCAGGTTGACGGCTACAAAGTGGCTCGATAACGCAAACCGCCGTCATACGACGGCAGCTGCGAGATCGCGCACTGTGAGCGCGCGCGCTGCCGGAGGCGCGCAGGCACGCTCACTGTGTCCAGGGGGGCCAGGGAGCGGGTGCGGCGGACTCGATCTCCACCGGCTACCCGCGATGCCCCCCCCGTAGTGAAAGAATGGAGGTCTGTGTAAGTAAACACGGACCTCCGTTCTGTGAGGGGGGAAGGGCTGTGATCACAGCCTTCCTCTACATGGAAGCTGTGATCACTTCCCTTCCCCTGCTAGGGCAGCCCAAACACAGTTAGAACACGCCCATGGAACACAGTTAACCCTTAGAGAGCGCCCCCTGCAGGTTAACCCCTTCACTGCCAATGGCATTTACACAGTAATCAGTGCATTTTATAGCACTGATCGCTGTATAAATGCCAATGGTCCCAAAAAAGTGTCAAAATGGTCCGACATGTCCGCCCCAATATCGCAGTACCGCTAAAAATTGCAGATCACTGACATTACTAGTAAAAAAAATAAATAAATAAAAACCCCAGAAATGAATTCTCATCGTCCGTAAACGCGGCCACTTTTGCGCAAACCAATCCATAAACGCCGATTGCCATTTTTTTTATCACAAATATGAGGAAGAATATAAATCGGCCAAAACTGATGAAAAAAAATGTTTTTTTGTATTTTTTTTTTATTTGTATTTTAGCAAAAAGTAAGAAATTATTTTTTTTTTTTTGCAAAATTGTCGCTCTTCTTTTGTTTATAGCGGCGATCAGAAATGACGCAGCGGTGATGAAATACCACCAAAAGAAAGCACTATTTGTGGGGAAAAAAGGACGCAAATTTCGTTTGGGTACAACGTCGCACGACCGCGCAATTGTCAGTTAAAGCGACGCAGTGCCAAATCGCAAAAAGGGCTCTGGTCCTAAAGTGTGAAATCCTTCCGGGGCTGAAGTGGTTAATGACATACTTTTCATGTAATGAATGGAATGCCATGCAATGTGTAAGGGTTTTTTTTTTGTCTGTTCACATCTTGTTCTCTATTATATTTGTTATAAAAATTGTACAGCTTTTATCACACATTAATAACAGCAAGCTTCTTCTTTTCTTTTTATGAGAATACACAGGCTACACTATATATTAAATTAGATCTACATTAAAATCTTGAGATGAACTCCACACGCTTAAAGTCATTTTGCTTTCTTTTTTCTTTTCTACTTGGAAGGGTTTAGAAATTAGAATTGCAACACCATTCTTTTTATATCAACAGACGTGAAAAGCGGAATCACCAAGTGTTTACTTTTAAGATTAAATTTTCTGGATTTCGGAAAATGAATCTGCGACGAAACGTACACATCTATTTGAAGATTATTGAAGTTGTGAAATAATTGCCTCCTTTTAACTGGAGAGTTAAGCCTCTTGACATTTCACATTATGAATTTGCACTTAGACTTAGTCATTTCTATCATTATTCTTTTCCTATAGTTTTAGTTTAATCCCAAAGGTATAAATGCGTCACTGTAAATTTAGTCACTCAAAGCAACAGCAAGATAAACCCTTACACAGCTGTCAGTGGTTGGAATTTCAAGGAAACATTACAAGTAGCCTGCAAAATCTGCTGACTTTGCTTTATATATTACATGGCAACATCACAAGTAGTTTTTCCACATACATCAAGATTTTGACATGCCTTATTGTTTTCCTGTCTTTTCCTTCCTATTATAACTATGACCAGACACAAAACCTAATATTATGCACTGTCCCCTCAAAGGCCATTTATTATACAAAATATAAAATCACCATTATATACTTATCCACTGGGTGGTGCATGATTTGGAAATGTGATCATTAGTTTACTACAACTTGAAAGCCAACCCTGTAACCTGTGCAGGCTTTTGGACCAACTATAGTGCTGCTTTGGGTACATAGCAATCCAATGTTCAGTACTTAGTTTTGCACCAATTTAAGAGATTACATATACTTAAACTTAGACATCATTTACACCTGAACCTTTTGTAGGTCAAAGCTCGAAGCTCAAAAACACTCAATGTCCAAAATCTCATGGTATACCTTGGTGACATTATATTTTGTACGATAAATGATCTTTGAATTGAGATGCCCTGCGGTGGTTTTTGTTTGGTTTGAGTTGTGATTACATACAGAATATTTATTGTTTGAGCAATATACGGTAGCTCTCTGTTGTAGTCAGTGGTTGCTTTTTAATACTGAAATGAAAATGTGCTGTACATATGTGCACTATATGTTATTGCACACTTGGAAGCTGTGTAAAAATATCTTTCAGGTAGTGTTAGCCAAGTCATTGATGAGAATGAGGGTTAAGATCCATGCACACTGGCTTAAAAATCACTTCTTCTACAGGAGTTTTGTGTTTTGCCTGTAGAAGCAGCTCAGTGTTATCATATGTGTCCATGCACATTAGGATGTTTAAAGGAATATTTTAATTGAGCTTTGGCTGTACTTCTCCTTTAAGTTTCAGTCCACAGTGTCAGCATCCTGAAAATTGTGTCTTTGCAGATGCTGTCTCAACTGGGACCTCTGCAAGAGGCTATCCTTGTCATCTCAGGCTCTGCATGCAGGTACATGACAATAGCAGTATCTTTACAAGATACTGGGTCCCTCCACGTGCATGAGTAAGGGATATATAGTACCCATACTCATTCACAAAAAAATGGCAAAGATAAATAAACACACAAGCAGTTTTTGCCACCATCAATTACATAGTCCAATGGTATAGATCCATGTCAAAAATAATGCCAGAAGAAAAGCCAGCTGCTATGGCTGAACCAGTCACCTGACTCCAGCCAAATGGCATATCCAGTCCCCACCGCTGCAATTTAAGCAATGGAGGGGGAGATATCTAAACACTCCCTTACTTTTAAAGGGGGCTTCCATATTCTGATAATTCCTTGCCTTCAGATTCCACAACCACTGGGCAAGGGTTTTGGGGAAGAGACTCTTGTCCTCATCAACATGGGAACAAGGTACGTTGCCAAGTACCCCCTAGCAAGGTACTCCCACATGTTGAAGGCATATGGCTTGGTAGGCTTTCCTGGCCAGTTAGGCTGTAATCTCAGATAAGGGTCTCGTATAGATTTTGGGAAGAGACATATGCTTTTTTTTCTTGCTTTTAGTATGGAGTTCCCCTTAAAATCTATGATAGACTTCAGGGGTCTGGTAGTCTGGTGTGGAATTTGAAGAGGATTCCACAATGTTTTATTATTTAATAATACTGCTGCTAAATGTGTTATTTAACACTGTAGCTGGAGGTTCACTCAGCTGAACATCCATTTGTTTGGCCATTTACACAGGAATCTCCATATACTGTATATTGTGCCAGGGGTGTAGATAAGAGGGGGGCTTAGCGGGGTTCAAACCCCTCCAGAGCATCCTGTCAAAATGCCCAGTCAGTGTCCCTGCTGCCATGCTGCTTAACCATAGCAACAGAGCAGTAGAAGCAATCAGAGCGGTGGAGTGCAGCAGCTAACCCCCCCCCCCCCATGTGGTGCCCAAGCCCCATCAGTTTAATAAGAGGGTCTCGAAAGGCAAGAAAATCTTATGAGGTCCTGATGCTTACAATATAGATACCAGGAACTGTCAGTGCACAGCGGAGGGAACTCTTAGATTCTCTGGTGTATCATATGACACAGCCGATGGGAGACCTGAGAGGCAGAAAATGTGCTGCCTCTGTGCCATGCTGAATCTGAGGTCTGGTAGGGGGATAGGCATAGACCCTTTGGTTGGGGGAAGGAGAGGGGTAAGAATTCCTGCCCGGGGGAATTTCTTTTAGTGGGGGGGTTAAGGAAAGGGGAGGGGGTTTGCTTTTGGAGATGGGGAGGGGTAGTTTACAGGGGGTGGTTAATGGCAGGGATTTTCTTCTGGGAGGCTAGTTTGCTTGAATGAAGGGAAATTTTCTTCAGGATTAGGAATTTTTGCTGGAGAAAAGCGGTGAGTGCACCGCTTACAACAATTTGGTGCCCTTTGCAATTCCCAGGTTGCACAGTAAGGTTGGCAATTATCCAGTCTTAGTGTGCTACCTGAGCAGGTGCAAAGGGCACCATATCGTGGTAGGCAGTGCACTTCATAAAACGTCTTGGAACTTTATCCATAACTACTTGATAAAAATATGGTTATTTAGCAGGGAACATACTGCATATTCAACATTAAGAATATGCTACTGATATTAGCGTGTGCTGTAAATCTCCTCCAGCGCTGTTCTTGTTTCTTCTTGCTGGAGGTTGCCATTTTGCTGAAGCCCAGATCCCCAGAGAAGCTTTAAATATTACATAATATCAGCAGGTTGTCCTCTAAATTTTTGGCACAGTCCCAAAAAACGGATAACAACTGAATATTGGTAGAGCAGGGTGAGCCAGTGTATTACTGGATTTTAAACAGTATAGGCACTTATGTTTTAATGTTTTTCACTGAATTTACTGCCTACCACAATATGTTGTCCTTTGCCCCTGCTAAATAACCATGTATAATACAAATACCTGCATGATTCCAGATGTTCCAATCTTTGTCAGCTGCTCAGCCTGAAAAGAGCCAAGGCTGTTTGCTGCTATAAACATTTCCACATGTATCTGCGCATCCAGTGGTTATCTGATCTCTCTGCATCCAGGGCATACTGGACGTGCAGATACATGTTTACAGCAGCGAACAGCCTTGGCTCTTTTCAGGCTGAGTGCACAGGCTGAGCAGCTGACAAAGATTGGAATACCTGGGATCCCGGCTGTAGGTATTCACGTAATACTTTTGGTTCCATGGTCATTTAGGACATATGAATGAGACCTAAGACTGAATAATAGCCAATCTTACTGTGCAACCTGAGTAGGTCTTAGGGAAGTTGGCCAAATTTTTTTTATTTAACCACTTGCCTCCCGCCGTGGATTGATGGCGGCAAAGTGGTTCGATATCGCAAACCGCTGTCACCTGACGGCGGCTGCGAGAACGCGGAACATGAGCGCGCGGCGCTGGAGATGTGCTCTCACGCTCATTGTATTCTGGAGGAGCCAGGGAGCGGGTAGGGCGGACTCGATCTCCATCGGCTACCCGTGATGGCTCCCCCGCAGTGACAGAACGGAGGTCCGTGTATGTAAACACACGGATCTCCGTTCTGACAAGGGGAAGGAATGTGATCGCAGGCTTTCTGTTTATGGGAGCCACGATCACTCTCCTCCCCCACTTAGCCCAGCCACCATACAGTTAGTAACGCACGCAGGGAACACAGTTAACCCTTAGAGTGCCCCCTCAGGTTAACCCCTTCCCTGCCAGTGACATTTACACAGTAATCAGTGCATTTTTATAGCACTGATCGCTGTATAAATGTTAATGGTCCCAAAAAAGGGTCAAAATGGTCCGACATGTTCCCCGTAATATTGCAGTACCACTAAAAATCGCAGATAGCCTCGATTACTAGTAAAAAATGTAAAAAAATTAAAAACCCATAAATTAATTCTCATCATTCGTAAATGCGACAACATTTGCGCAAACCATTCAGTATACGCAGATTGCGATTATTTTAATCAAAAATATGAGGAACAGGGGGCGTGGCCGGCCGCGGACCGAGATGGCAGCCTAAGAGAGGAGCTCCGTGAACCAGAGCAGACCAGCGGCACGCAGCAGACTTCAGGGGCGACCATCGATCACCCACACAAGGCGTTCTGGTAGCCAAGAGCCCAGGGGCGATGACGAGGAAGCGCAAGGAGGATAGGAAGCCTCAGAAGCTGACCATGTACTTCACACAGGCCGTGGACGGAGGTAGGCAAGATGGCGCCAGGCCATCATCTACACCTGCACATACCCCCGCAGCTCAAGCATGCCATCCAGGTCTGAAAAGGAGCAATACAAGCTCCAAAAATAGCTCTGACTCCTATCCTCCCACACCACAATCAGCCAGCCCGGCCAAAGCTAAATTCGAGGCGGATGGCGGCGGATGCAGTCCAGCACCCAGAACAGGCACCGAGTCAGGAGAGGAGACAAGAGAACTATCAGACTCCATAGAGGAGTTCCCTATATCCAATGCCCCTGTAATAGACTTGATCCTGAAAGACATGTTACTCTCCCTTAGAAGCTCATTACAAGCAGATATTGTATCCTGTATGCAAAAGTTTCACAGGGAAGTGAGAGAAGTGGAAAACAGAGTGGAGCATGTGGAATCTAAGATGGGGGAATTTGCAGCGACTATAAATGACCTGGTAGATGCCCAGATGCCCTGATATCAATGAGAATGAAATGGAGGCCCTAAAAGCCAAATTAGCTGATATAGAGGACAGGACCAGAAAGAACAACCTAAACATTAGGGGGATTCCAGAGTCAGTGCAACAGGCTGACCTCCGGCCCTATGCCACGGACCTCTTCAAAGGACTAATACCAGAGCTCACAGACCTAGATGTGACCATTGATAGGATACATCGTTTGCCAAAACCAGCATTCCTACCTGAGCAAACCCCTAGAGATGTAATTTTACGCCTGCACTTTTATCATGTTAAAGAAAAGTTAATGACTATGATGCGCAAAGCTGAGAATGTCCCCACACAATTTCAAAACCTACAATGTTTCACGGATCTCTCGCAATATACATTACAAAAAAGGAAAAACCTCAATACTATTACTAAAGCTCTCAGAAATCATAATATTGGCTATAAATGGGGATACCCTACTAAAATAACAATAGACAAGGATAGCGCCACACATGTTGTGGACTTAATGGAAAAAGGACTATCGCTACTGAAAAAATGGCAAATCGTCCCAGAACCAAACAAAAACCGCCCATTACACCATAACATACCTCCAGTTGAGCAAGACTGGAGGGTAGTCACATCCAAGAACGCCAAAAGTCATAATTGACACTGAAGTCTTGATAGGTAATCTCTGATGGTCACGGAGGGAGAGAACCCTCCCACGTAACAGACTTGCCCTTCGATACTCATGAGCAGCAAACAGCTGCACCTGGGCGCTAGTTGCCCTTTCTTGACTTGTTTTAGTTATTGTTTAAACTGCTCTCTTTATGTCTTTTTATTTGCACTACTTAACATTCACCCACTGCGATTGGCGCCAATCAATGCCAACCTCACCAAACAACAACATGGAGACCAGGGTTCACCGAGGATACCACAACCAAAGGGAAAAGAAGCAAAGGCACATGCCTATTTCGACTCCAGCTGTCAAACTACGGGAACATTACCACCAATTCAAAGAACTGTAAGTACAAAGCGCACCTGCACGCCGAGCCTCACAGCAAAGAGAGGTAATACATATTTTGACCACTGGATGGAGTTCCTACCAAAAAGTAGGATAAGAAGTGAACTTGATTTTCTCCTAGAGACACTGATATGGGACTAAAGTTTATCACAGTTAATACAAAAGGGCTTAATCATCCGGCCAAGCGGAGATCCATGTGGGAAGAGGCCTTACAGTTTAAATGTGATGTACTTTGTGCACAGGAATCTCACTTTGATAACAAAGCTCCACCCAAATGTACACACAGGAATTTTCCATATGTGTTCACAGCAAATGCAGAAGAAAAAAAAGGGGTGTTCTTATTGCAGTGAGAGACACAGTATCCTTTACCCTACATGAAGTTATTAAAGATGTGTAGGGAAGATATATCATCCTACTATGTGATATTAATTCTAAAGCCTATGCAATTGTCAACGTATACGTACCCAACACACACCAGATTAGTTTCCTAAATAAAATAATTAAGAAAATCTGTAACCACCAGAAAGGACTCCTAATCATATGTGGGGACCTAAATATCACACCAGACCCAGCTATAGACACCACAGCGCCACCTAACAGAAACCGCCCTCAACTGCAAAGCTGGATACACCATAATGATCTTTATGATGCATGGAGGTGCCTCCACCCTGGGGAAAGAGACTATTCTTTTTTTTCTACCGCACACTGTTCGTATTCACGAATCGACCAATTTTTGGGGGATCAGCAAGTACTGTCCAATTTGGCCGCATCCACTATCAATACGATAACGTGGTCAGATCATGCTTCAGTGACTCTGACCCTAAAAGACATATTATCTACTGTTACAACTCCAGTCTGGAGGGTAAACCCCTGTCTGCTACAGAGGCCCAAGACCAGAGAGACTTTGAGAGACAATCTGAAAGAATTTTTTGGTCTCAATGAGAATACTGTAACTGATGATTTTACTTTGTGGAACGCCCATAAGGAGTATATGAGAGGGATTTGTATTCAATTGGGGGCAGGAGCAAAGAGGCAGTGCCAAACGCAGATTAAAAAAATTACTGACAAAATACACTCACTAGAGACAGCAAATAAACAAATAAAGTCCACAACAAACTCTGAAAAGCTAACAAAACTCCGTTTAGACCTTAGAGCGCTTTCAATGGACGGCTTTGAGAAAGCCTCCAGGAAACTTAAGATGCAGTACTATGCATTGGGCAATAAGGCATGTAAAATGCTAGCTCAGAGACTGAGGGGTTACAGACATAAAACAAAGATACCATATCTAATTCACCCCCTCACCAAAGAAAAACACCACCACCCTAAAGACATAGCAGGCGCCTCTAGCAAATACTATGAGGCACTATATAACCTTAAAGACGACCCTGACACTCTCCAACCAACACCAACGCAGATAGAAGCATTTCTACACAACATCCCTCTCCCTAGGCTGACTCCTGACCAACTAACCAGACTAAACTCTCCATTCCAAGCCAGCAAAATACAAAAAGCAATAGACTCAATACCCAACAACAAATCCCCAGGGCCTGACGGATTTATAGGGGAATACTACAAGGCTTTTAAGCATATTCTGACACCTTATCTCACACGTATCTTTAATAAATCTGCTGCCTCTTCCTCCTTCCCTCAAGAAATGTTACAAGCACTGGTCATAACTCTACCCAAGCCAGGGAAAGACACATCTGTACCACAAAATTTCAGGCCTATTTCCCTTTTGAACAATGATCTTAAACTATATGCTAAAGTTGTAGCACTTAGGCTACAAGATGTTCTCCCCTCTCTCATTGACTCAGATCAGTCAGGTTTCACCAGGGGTCGGCAGACCTCGGACGCTACGAAAAGAATGATAAATGCCATACATTGTGCCTCCCGGGGGGGGGGGGGGAAGCCTTCTCTGCTTCTCACACTGGATGCGGAGAAGGCTTTCGACCGCATTCACTGGGGATACTTAGCCAAAACGTTGTCAGCCCTTGGGTTTGAAGGTAATATAAACTCTGCAATTATGGCTCTGTATACTGCCCCGTCAGCACGAGTATTCACGTCAGGAGTACTTTTTTCCCCTTTCAAGATCACAAATGGGACTTGTCAGGGATGCCCACTTTCCCCATTGATCTTCAATTTATTAATGGAAACTTTAGCTGCATATATCCGCAATCACCCAGACATATCTGGATTTAATGGCTACAAACATTCACATACAATCAGCTTATTTGCTGACGATATAATACTCATGCTTACAGATGTGGAAAAATCCCTGGCTTCGGTACACGGCAATGTTTAATCAAGTTTCTTATTATAAGGTACACGACTCCAAATCATACATACTGGGACTAAACATTCCTCCTAAAATCAAAAGGAAGCTAGAAAGGTCATTTCCCTATGTGTGGTGCGATAAGGGTATAAAATATTTAGGAACCATATTAACAACATATTAATACGAAAGACCTAGTCAAGGAAAATTATATTCCATTATTAAACTAACTTAGATGTAAGCTCCAAGACATCTCATTAGGAGAACTATCCTGGTCCGGGCGATTAGCTGCCTTTAAAATGAATATCCTACCCCAATTCTTATATGTATTTAGGATGCTACCTATAGCAGTGCCCAACTCCTTCTTCAGGGGAGCTCAGACAGTGATCAATCAATACTTGTGAAAGGGGAAAAAGGCAAGGTGTGCATATCGCAAATTAACGAACACAAGAGAGGCAGGGGGAGTGGGCCTAACGAACTTGAGTGACTATCACAAAGCCGCAATCCTTGCACAACTGAAAGCCTGGTTCCAGCAAAACACAGAAAATAAATGACTAGATTTGGAAAACAACCAAGTCCCAGGCCATAATAAGTATAATTTTCTATTAGCAAACAACCTTGCAACTATTAGAAATAAAACATGGTCTCCTACTATTAGGGCCTCGGTTGAGGCATGGCGGGTTCTGTGCGCAACATCTGCGCCGGATGACGTTTCTATGGCTCTGCCGCTGCCCATACAATGCCTATCTTTAGCTATTCCTGACATTGAAATCAGACGGGGGACCCAATTAGGGATAAAGACAATAGATGATATAACTGTAGGACCAGCCATTAAAACCTTTAAGTCACTCCAAATCGAATTTAACCTACCTGATTCAGAATACTACTCATACATAAGGCTACAGCATTTTCTTCTACCCAATCCTCACAAATCCTTATCCCTTCCATGGAAGTTAGCTCAATTTTTCAAATCTCCAGAAACTAAAACAAGGGCATATCCTTAATATACAAAGCATTAGACAATAAGGAATATTTTATTAAAACCTCTCACTTTTTAGCTTGGGAAAAGGACCTACATTCAGAGTTTACTGAGGAACAATGGCAGCACGCAATTAAACTAACATATAACTCGATCAAAAGTGCCAATCTATGGGAGCTATATCAGAAGATTCTAATGCGGTGGTACCTGACCCCATTTAGAATCTCTAAATTTGACCCCCAGACTCCATCATCTTATTGGAGAAAATGTGGAGAGGTAGGAACATTGCTACATATACTGTGGGCTTGCCCAGTATTAAAATCCTTGTGGACCAGTGTCTTCCAAAAATGCAAACAAATACTAAAAATTAATGTCCCCCAGACTCCGGCACTAGCATTATTATCCCTAGGACTAGAGAGACACCCCAGAGAACATAGAACAATTATCTCCCACCTTCTATTAAGCACAAGATTAGTGCTGGTTCACCACTGGAAACTAAGCTCAGCTCCTTCCATTAATGAAATTATTACAACGACCCACACAAACACCACCTATGAGGAGGCATACGCTTCTTCTCAAGGGAACTATACACAATGTGAGGAAAAATGGAGAGGTTGGCACACCTGGTATGATAGGCATATAAGGAAGTGAATAGCAAGGCAGAGGTTGGTGACGCTGAGAACAAACTGAGGCGAATGTGTATACTGTTTATTTAATTTATTTTGTTTATTTGCTTGTTTATCTGTTCTATCTATTCGATGCAGCAACAATCCACAAACTGAAATATAAACTTATTAACGTGAATTAATATGGTAAGCTGTGTGACCCCGACCCAAAGTTGGGGGGGGTCTGAGCCAGGCCTCCACTCCCTACGGTCACAGAGTGATCCCAGAGGGGTGACGGTAGGGAGATTGGACGCCTAGCTAGCAGCCTCAATAACAAAGACAAAAATACAAGATTACTGTTAAAATACCATACTTGTCTTGTACTTGTATAAAGTGCTTTAAACATGACTTTACAACTATAATGTTACATATACATTTTCCTATCTGTAATTTGTGAAAAATCAATAAAAACTATTGAATTAAAAATATGAGGAACAATATAAATCGGCCAAAACTGATGAAAAAAAACATTTTTATATATTTTTTTTTGGATATGTATTTTAGCAAAAAGTAACAAATATTGTGTTTTTGTCGCTCTTTTCTTGTTTATAGTGGTGATCAGAAATGATATAGGTGATCAAATATCACCAAAAGAAAGCTCTATTTGTGGGAAAAAAAGACGCAAATTTAAAACGACGCAGTGCCGAATCGCAAAAAGTGCTCTTGTCCTAAAGGGGGAAATCCTTCCGGGGCTGAAGTGGTTAAAAAGACATTTACCAGGTACCTGCTGCATATTGTTACACATTGAAAATATGCAGTAAGGATATAGCTGGTGTTTATTTAAAAAACCTTAGAATGTCAGCTACATTAGAGCTAGTTTTCACTAGCATTGCACTCCCAAGAGGATCCTTGTGCAGAATGCTTTTTAGAGAACATTTTGCAGGCAGTGAGGAGCAGGGCCGAAACAAGGGGGGGCAGGGGGGAATCTGCCCCAGGCGTTGCTTTGAGAGGGGCGCTGCGGCTCCTTCGTCCTTCTCCTCCTTCCTCTGTGCCATCCAAGATCTTTGCAATCCTCTCAGGGAAGCTGCTGCCTGCTCTTATAGTGGAGGAAAGTCAGCATGTCCCACTCCGTGCTGAGCCCAGTCAGCAGAAGCTCAGCTGACTCCACCACTAAGAAGATACACATCAGGGGTGACCTGGGATCTGCACACATAGTAGAGGCTAGATGTGCTCCCTGTGCAGCTGCAATAAAAGCCCCCTCTCCCACCCTGTACAGTCCTGCGGTCTGTGCAGCTAGTATAATGTATAGAAAGCAAGGGGGGGGGGCGCCTGGCATCCAGGCACTTGCATCATCTCTCCAGGCCGACTGTTGCCTGTGTAACAGAGGTGAGGAAGCTTCCTCTAGGCTCCTCCCGGGCCCCTCCTGGTCTCACAACAAACCATGAGGAGGAGGCTGACAGGACAGGAATAACATCTCCTGCCCGCATCGAGCCACGCTGTATCTGAGGTCTGTGATGAGGGGGGGCATTTGGGGGGGAATTAATATTAAACAAAAATTGTGGTGGCATTTGTACAGGGCGGGGGGTTGTGATGGCAGGGGAATAGGATTTACACTGGATGGCTGGATGTCAATCCTGTCAAGGGATTCGGGGGTGGGAGAACTTTGTACTGAGCTCTGTACAACACATCCCTTAACCCTGCACACCCTGAACCCTGCACGCAGCACACCCTTGAACCCTGCATTCAGAGTACCCCTGAACCCTGCACTTTGGACATAGCACACCCCTGAACCCTGCACTCTGTATGCAGTGCACCGTTGAACCCTGCACTCTGTATGCAGTACACCCCTGAACCCTGCACTCTGTATGCAGCCCACCTCTGAACCCTGCACTCTGTATGCAGCACACCTCTGAACCCTGCACTCAGTATGTAGCACACCCCTGGACACTGCATTCTTTACATAGCGCACCCCTGAACCCTGAACACTTTATGTAGTGCACCTCTGAACCCTGCACTCAGCATAGCCCTGAACCCTGCACTGTGTACGCAGTGTAGCCCTGAACTCTGCACTCTGTATGAAGTGCACCCCTGAACCCTGCACTCTATATGAAGCACACCCCTGAACCCTGCACTTCGTACGTAGCACACCACTGAACCCTGCACTCTGTACACGGCACACCCCTGAACCCTGCACTCTGTACGTAGTGCACCTCTGAATCTTGCACTCTGTATGCAGCATACGCCTGAACACTGCATCCTTTATGTAATGCATCCTTGAACCCGAACTCTGTACCAGGAGGGCTCCTGACAGAGAGGGAGATATCCGGGATTGGGGAGAAGAGGGGCTCATATTGTAGCCAGTGGGTGATGGAGGGGCACACAGGGCAGTGCAGGATGAGAAGCCCAGCTGCAGGGAAGAGTGGGAGGAGGAGTAGGAGGAGGATATCCTCCATGGTTGTACAAACCACTGTTCACCCATCACTGATCTACCATCCCTGATCACCAGCTGGACATGGAATAGATGTGGGATCTAGAGGTCTATCCTGTTCTTCCTGTCCAGAGATTGCTAAAAGTGGACTGCAGGGTGAAAGGGTGGCTAGAAAATTTTTTTTCTACACAGTTTTTTCTCTAAGTGCAATTAGCAAATTCAGAATTCAAGCCTCATCTCTGCAGCAGATTAGGAAGGTCATCTTTGGGAAGGAAGAAGAGTGCACAGAAGTAAGCTTTGGCTCACTTCTTATTTTTCCAGTTGTGCCCCTCCTAATCCCCTTTGGAAGTGAATCCTGAAATTGCTCAAATCTCACCTACGCCATGATTGTGTAGGCCATCTCTCTCAGGTGGGGGGTGCCAAAATGAGTCTTTGCCCGGGAGGGAAAGAATGTCTAGCTTCGCCACTGGTGAGGAGGTGCAGTATTGCTTCATCACTACCTGTATTGACCACTTAAAACCAGCACTAGTATGCCACAGCCACATGCAGTGTGTTCTTGCAGGGCACCCCATTCAGTTGAATAGGTTACATTCAGCAGATGGTACAGACTACTGAACGAGTCAAGAGGAAAATTTGTGCAGTGGTCTCCCTCATATTATTTTCCCTGTTGGTCAAATGTTCTTAGCCTATAGTGCTAGGCTGTTTTGTACATTGGTGAATACTTTTTAACTCTTATATTTGAACATTTCTAAGGCTATTTTCCTCAGAGCAGCAAATGTTAGGGAATCTTATATTCGCCTGGCAGCAGAAAGCAAATAGAAACTGACATTTCATACATATTACAAACATTACATTAATTTTTATTATTCCTTGTAGTATTTGAGGGGGTCATTTGAGGCACTGTGGCGCTGATCTTCCTGGCATAGTGGTAAGAACAGAGGTGCAGACATAATTGTGAAGGAGGGGAACTCAAGCTTGCATGGTGGTGGTGAGTAGGTGGCTACAGGTGTGGTGACTCCCCTGTTGCAAGGACCACTCTGTGCTTTCAGCTGAGTATGGCTGTTGTGGATGGTGATGGTCTACATTTAAATGTTAATGGCATAGTGCATGCATGGTAGTGGCACAATGTTATTACCTTCCTGCTGCTACTGTGCATGCATCAGGTATTGGTGCCATTTTGGTTTATCCCAAAGATTGTACAATACCCTTACAAAGGACTTAAAGTGGTTGTCAAATCTATAGTAAAAAAAAAACAAGAAAACATTTGCAAGAGAAAGGCATAATGAGCTAGTATGCATCGCATACTAGCTCATTATGAAATGCTTACCTTAGATCAACACTGTAGCAGTGGACCCCGAGCACCGCTGTGACCGGCGACATGCTGTGTCCGTCTTCTTCCGGGATCCCAGGCGCCGACCAATCGCAGCGTGGACTCCAGCGCTGTGATTGGCAGGAGCCGTGCTGGTGTCACTCCCACGCATGTGCACGGGAGCCATCATTTACGGCACACTTTGTGAAGAAACGGCCCAGTCGGGCTGTTTCTTCACTGCGCATGCGCCAATGACGTCGGCACATGCAAATACAGGGAATGTCTCCTAAAGTGCAAGTTTAGGAGATATTCCCGAGACCTACAGGTAAGCCTGAATATAGGCTTACCTGTAGTTTAAAGTGGTTGTCATGACTTGACAACCACTTTAATGTTTATTGACAGTGATGCTTCACTAACTGAACGCAATCTTTGCAGATACTGGCTATCAGTTCCCAGCACAGGAAGTCTTCCATCACCAATAACTTATTTGTCCCTTCCACATGTCACATGATCTACTCATAGAGCTTCAAAAAAGGTATAATCAATGGGAAGCTCTTGGCACAAGGAGATGATTGTTAGAGGTTAGGTGAGATCAACAGTCACTAAATGCTTGTTCCAGGTCTCACTTCCACATGTACAGTAGAACCTCATACATTTGTATGGGGTTGGGAGACAGATCAGTCTCCTGACCTCATCGAAGTCTATGGGATTCTACTGTACACATGCAGCAGGAAGTAGATGTGCTAGCCACAGGTAAAATTTACAGCAAAACACTGGTGGACTCAATGCCAGAACAGTATAAGTATACAGCAGATCATGGAGGAGAAGAGGATAAAGTAAATTTTGTTTGAAAGTTTCTTCACCTTTATATAAACATTAATAAGAGGACAATTACCTATTTTATTAAACATATTGCATTGTAATTTCTTAAACAAAAAGCATTTCCACAATAAAACTGCTTTTAAAACATTTGCTAAGATCTCAAACATATAATGTAGCAATTCTGTTTATTAACCACTTGCCGACCAGCCGCCGCAGTTGTACTGCGGCAGGTTGGCATGGCTGCACAAAACGCCGTCATTGTACGTCAGCAGCTTTAAGAGCTATAGGGGATGCGCGTGCGACGCTGGAGCTGATGGAGGGATGGCTACCCGCAATCACTCCTCAGAGAGGCAGCTCTGTCATTGCTTTTTTTGTTTATAGTGCAAAAAAGAAAAACCACAGAGGGGATCAAATACCAGCAAAAGAAAGCTCTATTTGTGGGAAAAAAAAGGACGTCAATTTTGTTTGGGTACAATGTCGCAGGACCGTGCAATTATCCGTTAAAGCGACGTAGTGCCATATCGCAAAAAGTGCTCTGGTCAGGAAGGGGGTAAATGCTTCCGGGGCTGAAGTGGTTAAGCTGGAAGTTTTTTTAAAAACAAATTGAAAGCACATAAAATAGCTTCTAATAAAATCTGCCAAAAGAACAATTTGTTAAGCAAATTCCAGAAAGAAAACGACCATAAACTAGGGGAGACACCAAAAAGAAAAAACGTGATATTTGTTTTTTTCGTTACTGTCTCGACGGAGAGACTCCTCACTAACGCCCATCGGTAGGGAGGTAGTCGAGGTCGCAGCGTGCGCGTAGGGGATATCGAGAATTTCGACGACTGCATGTTACTGCCGCAAAACACGTCGGTACGGTTGGACGGCGTCATGTTGACGCCGCCGACCAGCCGTTCACCAA
>BLSH010025166.1:393803-407204 GCA_018402905.1 Glandirana rugosa | reverse complement strand
ATGTGCAATGACTGACGTTTTCATTTAAAGTGATACACACATTTTAAAAAGAAGTGTGAATAAAAGATGTGGAATGATTGACGGTTTGATTTAAAGTGACACACACACTTGGAATAATTGTGCAGAAGAGATGTGCAATGTTTGACGGTTTCATTTAAAGTGATACACACATTTTAAAAAGAAGTGTGAATAAAAGATGTGCAATGATTGACGGTTTGATTTAAAGTGATACACACATTTTGCAGAACAGTGATATGGGTACTCCGGGCTTATTTATACTTTTTGGACACAGTTTGAAGATGATTTTAGAACAGTTCTATGGCCTCTAATGTTAATTAATACTTTTCAGACCCATTTTGAAGATGATCTCCATTTTTGCATTTTTTATGTTTTTATTTTTTTAAAAATATTTAAAGTTATTTCCCTGTCCCCATTTATTTGTAGAGCACTTGTCCCACCCTTACCCACATTCCCCTTCCTTTTGCAGACCTCTAGGACCTTCCTGGGCTTTTTTACAGCATTTTTTAGATTTTTCATTAAAATTACCAGAACCCCGGACCCGAACCCGGACTTTTTTTGAAAAGTCCGGGTCCGGGTCTGGGTCCCGGACACCCCAAAGTTCGGTACGGACCCAAACTTTACAGTCCGGGTTCGCTCAACTCTATTCTAAATGAATAACCCCTCAATGTAGTAAACAGACTGCCTTGTGTTTCTGTTGCTGTCAAACGCACATTTCTGCAATGTACAGATCTAAAGAAGAGCTTAAAAGCCAACTATATTTTCAAAAACCTTAATCATAATGACTTCACTCTCAATTTTAGCCCCCCCTCCCCTTAATTTACTTTAGATTAGTGGGTCCATGTGGTCCAGGAACCTTATCAGATGGTGCTCAGTCGGAGAAGCCTCCCAGCAGGCTTAAGAGTAAACAGCTTATTTATAACTATACATTTTTATTGATTTCTTTCAAATTAATCCAAACACATAAGGCACTGCGTATACAAAGTGTGCCTTAATACAAACAGAAAATTAACTTAGAACAGAATAATAAAACAGATTCAGTTTTCATAATATGGTCCTGTGTTTTCCATAGGTATGCTCAACCGTAATTAGCTTTGATTGATGTGAGATGTTATGTTTGGAAAATACATGGAGTAGGGTAGAGAAGGGAAGGGGGGTAGGATAGGCAGGGTAAAGGAGGGGGAGAGGGAAGGGAGGGATTATAGAAGAGAAGGGTAAAGACATGTCACTTTTAGGTGGGATTAAAAAAAGTAAAATGTGCACTATTCTTTCTTACAACTATGGATACAAACAAGTTATCAAAATACAATACCTGCAGCGGGAGATTTGTCCATTTGTGCTGTTAATGCAGGCTGAATACCACTGAAAAGTGGTGCGCAGACTTTTATTGCTATTTCTAAAGGGCAGAGGGAAGGCAAACAATGAACCTAGCCTGCACCTCAATTACAATGTAATCCTTCCAATGCGGCAGCCATTTTGTAGACATCCAACTACAAATATATTTTTTATTTCTATTACTTTTAAGGTAAGTGTTTTATTTAAAAATACAACACCACTATGTATTACTTCTTTCTCTATATCAGGCTGAAACTAAAGGGAAACTAAACTCTATTTTACTCTTTGTATACTTTTTTTTAATAAGTATAGAATTAAGGAATAATCAACCAGAACAGCAGGAAAAACAAATTTAGTGTGAACACCCAAACCCCTAAATAGATAGGAATAGAACTGGGAATTATGAGATGGGGCTTGCACTGCTAAATTATCCAAGACATTCTTGGATTGAACCTATAAGATGTGCTGCAATAATTTCCATAGTATACATTTTTGGACTGCTTTTTTAAATGCATAATAGATGGGTTTATTTATACAATATTTTTACTTAGACATATTTTGAAAGGTGTCTTTACATACTGGTTAGTGGTGACAGGACTGGATTTATGCAACGCTTAAAGTGTTACTAAACCCAGTAATAGTGCCCACAGCTTATAAATCTTCTCTTTACATTAAAATACTGCCACTATATACCTTTCTGGAGGATCTGTATACCACATTTACACAATAGACTGCACTGTTTCTTCATGCTGAGAGTTCAGGTAGGGGGAGATTTCCACTACAGCCTGTATACATGCCCACATGTGTGATGTCAATGTCATGTGACCTGGCTATCTCTGAGAATAAGTACATGTTCTCTCCAGTATAAAAGACACAACTGAGCATGTGCAGGTGGGCAACCCTCTCTGTGTTAGCTGCTCTTTCGCAGGTAGACAGTGCAGGAGGGACGTCTCTATGCATACAGGATAAAACAGCATTTTTCACAATGCAGAGGAATAACACCTTAAGTTCCACAGTGAGTGTAACAAGCATGCTATTCTGCATATACAGACTGGTTTTTACTGTTGTGGGTTTAGTAATACGTAAATCAGTGATTAATAAAGACCAGATTCAGTCAGCAATACATAAATACAAAAAAAGGGATATTTGTCAGCAAGTGAAATCAACCAACAAATTGGTTATATTATGCAGAAAACACCATAGCTGTTGTGAAGACAGAAAATATGCTCACATGCTTTTAATCTGACTAATATGTGCAGTGCTACCCCCTAAGGAGCCGCTGTTGTTTTGGGTCCCCCTATACAGTAGTCTGCACAGCTAGGCAACACACATTTTCCAACTTGCATTCAAAGTCAGTAACCAGTCCATGTGCTTGTTTCAGTTGGTTTATTTGGGGTAAATAACTTGGATAGGTTCTAAGGGTATATGGGATGCCCAACGTGACTTGAAACAAAACTCAGAGGGCAAAACTTCCTATTCCTGTACAAAACTATACAAAGATGGATTCTGGACTTTATACTCCCTTCTGAGTGGCTTCTGTCTCTTAATGGGTCAGTAACAGTCTCTGTAAGGAGCACTTGGTAATCTTTAAATTAACCTATTCAGACCCCAGCAAGAAACTACCAGGCTACCTGGCTGCCTTGAAGAGTATACCAGAGCAAGAGATTCCAGAACAGACTTGAAGCTTTCTCCCAGGGATAACTGGTTGGGTATGGCACCTAGCAGCCCTCTCCCTTGTAGGCCCTGGGTTGTAGAGGTACTCAAACTGTCATTGTCCTGAAGCTGTAGGTAAAACTGCTTTCAGGCTTTTCGCAGGGCTAGTTTCTTTTTTGTCTAACAGGGTGTCCTGGTGGACTGCAAGGCAGTGGAGATCCCTCTTTCAGCTTCCTTCCTTTTTCCAGCCTCCAGCCTGGAGACAGACCCTCCTTCCTCCGGGGCCTACCTACCACACAGCAGCACTCCCCTGCTGGCCAGACTCCTCAATATTTTTGGGCTGGTTCAGCCACCCTGCCAGGCCTCCTTCCTGGGGATTGGCCAGATTCCCATAAATATTCAGATCCTGTCTCTATATCCATGCCCACCTTCTAAAAGTTTCCATGAAACCTATAAAACCAGGGGGAGTCAATAAAAGACTGGTCTGCAGAGCCAAGTAAATTTTCCCATACCTATTCTTGCACTAGTGGGCGCTACATATGTAATGCACATTCTCTCTCTCTGTATGATTCACTAATCCAATGCAGTTTAACAAGGCAGGTTTAAATCTGGTTGGTGGCTATGGAGAAGCAACTGCACTGTTCGTTGTATTGATACTTTGATATATCAGCTTTTTGTATATGTGGCACAAGGAGCCCATGTGGTTTGGAATACCTCTCCTGCATTATGAAAAGGTACACACCAGGGGTTCCTTAATCATGTGATTACTACTAAAAGAGAGATGGGTTGCCTGGTGTACTACAGCTATTTCTACACAAAAATCTGAATCTTGAGCTGTTAGAGATATTGAGCTGTGAGAGCCATTATAGTCAGGGGAATCTAACCACTGTATGGAATTTTTTTGCTGTGAAAAGTATTTTCTCCTATGGTCATGGTTATGCTCTCCTTACTTGAACAATATGAATTGAAAATATGTCACAGTGTCTTTGATCTTAATTTGTGAAACTAACATTTGTTCATTCTTTGCGCAGTTTCTTTCTATTTCCGTTGTTATGTGTTGTTAATATGTATTTCAATCAATTTTATACTTGCATTTTATTTCAGAAAATAAGCTTAGCTTAGACTTACTTTCTGTTTGAAGATTTTTGATGTGCTTGTATTATTTTAATTACCTCTGCAGTAGTTTTCTTTTATGTATTGCTGTTTTTGCTGACCTCTTCTTATGAAAAAATGTGTATTGGATTGCAGGGAAATGATAATAATGATTAAATGTATTGATGCTGTGATTTATTCACATACTTGTAAATGGGCATCTCCCTTATTTAAGAAAAAAAAGTATGCCTAATTCAAGAGAAATATACAGTACTTGAAAATTTGCTGTGGTTGGTGGTGTCAGACTTAAACAGTTAAATTGTTTACATTATGTTTGATTTCCATAAATCTGATTTAAAGGAAAACTTTGTATTTTATTCACCATTGTTTGATATTCAATATCTTATACTGGAAGAGTCATGCCATTCTATTTAATTGTTTTCCAAAATCCATTTATCTTTTTTGTTCTGCCTCTTCAAATTGTCAAATCTCAAGTCAAATGAGTCACTACATTTATTCCGTTGTGCTTCATGGAACTGTCAGATTGGAGATCAGATGTGCAATACCAAACTTTTGACTCATGGGCAGAACTGTGTGCGCACATGTCTATACGTAATAGTACCGAATTTCTCAAAGTGTGGAAAGCGTACCATTGGTGGACCACACCTTCACTCTGATTTACACTGGGAGAAATACAGTACAAGATTTAGGGCTATTGCCAGTGCAGCCCCAATGCATATACAAGGCAAAATGCCTTGCTTCCTATGCTGTCAGTTTATACCACAGTTGTGTGTAATCAGTGTGCCACCTATGTATTAAAAATATGATAAGTCACAGCCTATTGCCAGCAATGGTACTGTTCCAATCAGTGTGACGCCGACTTTGCAGCATCGCACCAATTTGCAAAAGTAGTTCCTGCATTACGTTTACCGATTTCATGAGTGACTTCAATAGACATCTGCGCATAAAGCCACGCAGATGTCTTTCAAAGTAGCACCTGAAATCACGCTGACCTGATACTTTGAGATCGCAAAGTAACACAATTTCAAAATAGCACCAATGTAAACCAGGGTTAATACACAGTTCTCAGATTTTTAAAAATAGAGATTTAAGTGAAATAATGTACCAAAAAAGCTTTATATGTTTTTTAAAAATATAAAAATGGGTTAGGTATGCAAATTAGGCAGAGTTATTATGAAATGAATCAATACATGCCGACACTGCCTGGATATTAAAGTATCAATGGCCCCGGGTCATGAAAAAATTAAGCTAATAACTAAAAACTTGACTTAACTATGAACTGCAGTGTGCATTAAAGTGTTTGTAAAGGCAGTGTGCAGCAGCTCCCTCAGCCCCGCCTAATACTTACCTGAGCCCCA
Organism: Glandirana rugosa; assembly: GCA_018402905.1. NCBI lineage: Eukaryota > Metazoa > Chordata > Amphibia > Anura > Ranidae > Glandirana > Glandirana rugosa. The sequence goes on along the minus strand of BLSH010025166.1, from coordinate 401,727 downwards.
TCTTGATCCAGCGATGTGCATGAGTGCCTCAGCCCTCTGGGACTCTTCCTCCTGAATGGCTGAGACACAGCATTGGCTCTCGCTGCTGTCAATCACACTCAGTTAGCCAATGAGGAAAGAGAGGGGGCAGGGCCAAACCATAGCTCTGCTGCTTGCTGTGAGGGCAATTGATAGGAGGGAGGACCCAGAGACCCGAGGGGCCCGAGAAGAGGAGGATATGGACTGCTCTGTGCAAAACAACTGCACAGAGCAGGTAAGTATGACATGTTTATTATTTTTAAAGAACAAAAATGAGGCTTTAGTATCACTTTCAGTGACAGATGGTGTTTTTTTATGGGGGGGCGGCAAACAACCACCTCCTTGGTCAACTGGTGGAACCCCCCCAGGGGTCTTGCGGTCGGTCGGTCCTCCACCCCCACCCTAACCCCATCTACGTTGCGGGCGGGCAGCACTCCTATGGGCAATGGGCGGCGGGCGTCTCCTCCTCCTCTGCATCTCGGCGGCTTCTCCTCCCTCCTCTTCGTAGTCGTCCAATAGGATCGCCTGTCCTTTCAGCCAATCAGGTGATGGGTCTCAAGACCCACTTTCTGATTGGCTGGGAGGAGGATCAGTGTTTGTCACACAAAAAAGGGTGGGTTCAGGGTGCAGAGCACTGAGCTCCGAGCCCACCCTTTTTTGAAGGCTATTAGAGACTCTGGCTCTAATCAAGTGCTTAAAAAAAAACACCCCCCATTGGAATCAATGCATCTGGCACCTTGCATGTAGATTAGGGGGCCGGACACATGCATAGGGGAGCCGCGCACATGCGCCCCCCATGAACAGGCCGCCATGGTTTACTTTAATAATACACTGCTACTAGAAAGTTGCTGCGCATGGCAAAAAAGAAGGGATAGGGTACATGTTGAGGGAAAACAAGGTGAAGAAAAGGTAAACATTGAGCAAAATCAGCTTTCCCAACTTAATTTTATAGCTGTTACAGCATACTAGGTTATAGATGTAATCTGCAAACAATGTAATTAGAACGCATCACTGCAATGCAAGGAAGCAGAACAAAGTTTTGAGATAAAACAGGAACACAAACTTGTGGGAAGGGCTGTCAGCAGTTCATTAAACTTTCAAAACAATAATCTGTTAAGAGAGGAGATTGTTTGCAAAAAAGAGAAAGGCAAATTGGAGAAAATGTACAGTTTTACATACAAGATTAAAGGGTAACTGCACCTACATGGGGAAAAAATAGCAAATAAAGAAAAACTAATATAGTGTGCACAATTGTGATCCAAGTCATAATGTAATTGAATGAAATTAAAATTACCATTCCTTTTCAATCTGCAGCCACTGTAATTTTATATAAATGCCATGCAATATGGCTACCTGGAGTTGTTCTGTACACAGAATGTGTACTGACTACTCCCCAGAAACATAATTTCCTGCTTGTGTGATTGGCTCACCAATTTTCCCAGAAGTCTGCCTAAGATACAAGTCAGATTTCAGGCATTCCCTGCAACAAAAATGTCATCTTTGGTGAGATACTCCCAATAGGAACACATCTAAAGTGATGCAGGCCCAGCAGATTTCCGCATTAGTGCTCTGCTGCTGCAGAAACCACTCCCATTAGACCCACTCAGTACAGAGGCACAAAAAATGATTTCTTCAGAATAACAAAAGGTAGGAATCTGCAACAAAGCTTGTTATAAACCTAGCAATGTACATAGATCCCCCAGAGGGCAATGTTTCTTTCTCAACAAAAGTGGAGTTACGCTTTAAGTACCAAAGTTGGGTTAACAGTTATATTAGTGGAACATTTACTACAACTCTATATTTATTCTTGAAAAAAATACTTATAGCTGGTAACTAATTAATGTAACTAGGGTTGCACCTATACCAGATTTTACTGGAAAGTACAAGTACAGATACTGTTGGTCAAGTACTTGCCAATACCAAGTACCGATACCTTAGGGGTGTGATTTGAGCCCATACAAAATGAACGCAAGTTCGACTCAAACAACGGCATTTGCCCCTTCCTCAAAATTAGAACATTATGGGGCATTTGCGGGAACTTTGAGCGCCCCATAATGCATTCCAATGGCGGGGGAAATGCTGCCCGCTGATTGGCCAAGGCATGCACATGTGTAAAAAATCAAAAACAAAAAGTAAAATAAATAAGAAAAAAAAAAAAAATTAAAGCGCACCCATCCTTCTGTACTCGCACACAGAAGCGAATGCATATGTAAGTCGCACATGCATATGTAAACAGTGTTCCCACCACACATGTGAGGTATCGCCGCAAACATTAGAGCGAGAGCAATAATTCTAGCACTAGAACTCTGTTTCTCAAAACAGGTAACCTGTAAAGTACCGTAGTTTGTTGCCATTCCACGAGCGTGCACACTTTTAAAGTGTGACATGTTAGGCATATATTTACTCGGCGCAACATCATCTTTCACATTTTACAAAAAAATTGGAATATATGTTGTGTTTTGTTTAAATTTGCTAAAATGTATTATTTTCCCAAAATATTTTGCGCAAATACCGTGTGATATAAAAAATTGGAACAATCACCATTTTATTCCCTAGGGTCTAAAAAAGTATAATGTATAACGTGTAAACAAAAAGTGCCAGATAAAGCCTGGTCATCAAGTGGTTAACCCAATCTATTTGTAATTGATGAAATGTTCCATTGAATTTTGGATGTACAATATGTTTTAATTCTGCTATTAAACTCTTTTGGAAAATCACTGTCCATAAAATCAGTTAGAAGAGACACTAATTGTAGTAGTGTAGAAGGAGGGGTTAAAGTTTTCTAGGCTGACTTCAAGAGTTATATTAAATGTTTGGGGTTAACTATTGAAACATTATGTTACATAAAAGTGGTTGTAAACCCTCTCCTATATCCAGTGAAGTGAATAGCCTCAGAGATGAAACAAATCTCCCTACATATGTTATACATGTATATCTGCTGTCTATCCCTTTCTACATTCTTTAGAAAGTGCAGATTGTGATACAAATCTTGTTTCCTGTTTCAGCAGTGGATGTGGAGTCTGGGCTTACACAAACAAAAAACAAAGAATTCCAAGCTCAACTTACCGACCAGTCTGTCGCCAAACAAATTCACCTGTCTAACAGTAGCGTTTAAAAGGCAGGGGATTGGTTACACACATTTGCAAGTGCATGCGTAAGCTGCAGGCCTCGTCAAGGCTCCCTGTATACTGCAGACCTAGCTCTGTATAAGAGGCTTCACAGTGGAAGCACATGCAATTAAATGGATAGATGGAGGACAGGTGATTGGAGAAGCCCATCCCCCCTTAAAGGTACAGGACCAGACACCCAGCCATGGCCTAATGGCTGGTGTGCACCTGGTGTGCGCCCAAAGTTACAATACAAAACAAGGTCACTGTCCACCACCTATAACTGGCCACTACAGCAAGGAGCACTTGGGCTTACACTGTGTAAGAGCTGATTGGAGGAACAGCACACCCCCTCCACATAGGCAGAGAAACAAAGGAACATGCAGTGCTGTACTGTGAATAGACAAGATCTCTGCTTATCTACCTCTAATCTCCCTCCCTGACACAAATTTTCAGCAACCTTATCTCACGTGTCGGAGAACTTGTCAGAAGTGACTCTGCTGTTGACTCAGGAATGGAGCAGCAGAAAGACACGGCACTTAGAGCTTTGGAGAGAGACAAGTAAACACTACAGGTATATGTGCCCAGGTCAGATTTCATGAATGGGGTTTACAACCACTTTAAGTGTGTAGTAAGATGAGAGGGTAAGTGTTAGGGGGTTGCTTTAATGTTAATAAAATGTTTTTAATAAAAAACAAACATTGCAAACAAACAAGACAAATATACACAGAAAGGTCTAGCATTGTTATGCTGGCCATCCATTAGACGAAAAATTGTTCGAAAATCTGTCATTTGGATAGTTTGTTTGTTTATTGTCCAGTTAATGGGCACACATCGAAAATTGGTTGTGCCGTTTTTGAGCCAATAAATCGAAGGAAAGTTTGGGAAACTTCGGCCGAACAGACGATAAATTGAAAGGTTAATGTTTTTCTCGCCCGAACAGTTTGCACTGGGCTTATGTGACAAAACAAACAAAAAACTGTTTCATTTGTGTCAGTTGAACGATTTATCGATCAAATTTCGGTCATTACATGATTGCAAAATCGTTTGCTCTCACAACCGTGTGTTTGTTTTTCGTTCGGGCAATTTTTCGTATAGTATATGGCCACCATTAGAACTCTTAGTGGTCTATGTATAAGAAGATTGCTGAACGATTGTGACACACATCTATGCAGCTCCAACAAAACTTGCCGTGTTCTGTGTAATATAATTATTTTGAAAAATGAAAAAAGCCACAAAGATTTCCCCTAACTCCCCCGTAAAGTGCATACCTCATCCCAAATGAACATGAACCAAAAACTAATGAGAATAATGGGTGTTGAAAGGTATAGAAGTAGTCTAGATCTTTGGAAATATGTCTTAAAAAAACATAATCGATTTTATTAAGTATAAACAAAAAAACTGTTTAAAAAGGTAACAAACATCTATAAAAAGACCCAATATAGGGCTTGTAATAATATCTCCTATAGTAGGAAGGACATTGTTATGCTTGCGAAATAAATACACATTTACAGCATGTCATATGTTGAAGTTTTCAATCAAAAGCTTCAAGCCTTGTGTCTGCACTCCCAGTGATTGCTGCTTATTCTATGCCTTGATTACATCTTTACTGAGAGAAATGTGAGATCTGATGGCATCTTTAGCAGTTAAAAAAATAGCCACTATTCACGTGGATATAGAATGTGAGCGCTTATGAAAGCTATAGTCACTATAAGGCATGGGGTACACACACACATTACTCTCTGAAGAGCAATCTGCATTCAGATCTCTTTTCAGGGGGCATTTGACAGGCAATGTGGAGGTGTTATATCCCCTCACTGTATGTTCTAACCTATTAAACCTTTCACCAGTGGATTGCATTGCACATGGTTGGAGGGTAGAGTTGCCACATCATCCCTTTAATCCAGGACACCTATTAATTACACAGGTTCTGTGGCCGATTAAGTTGCTAATTAAACTCAATTGGTGCCTCATCTGCATTAAATTGGTCTCAGAACCTGTCTAATTCATATGTGTCCTGGATTAAAGGGATGATGTGGCAACCCTATTGGAGGGCAGTTGTCTGCATAGGCATAGTAGGGTTGCCACATCATCCCTTTAATCCAGGACACATATGAATTACACAGGTCCTGAGGCTAATTTAATGCAGATAAGGCACCAAGTGAGTTTAATTACCACCTTAATCAGCCACAGAACCTGTGTAATTAGTATGTGTCCTGGATTAAAGGGATGATGTGGCAACCCTAAGGCATAGGGGATAATGTTTCATGGCTGTGACATATGTACTCCCTCTCTGGTGCCTTTCCAGTGTAAGGGGGAACGGATGGGGGAGGTAAAAATGCAACTGCTTTATTTTACCGTCCCCCAACCACAAGTGTAAAGGAGGCCTAAGTGTAATCCTAACTGGTCTGGTAGACATTGTTAGTTTGGTGTTTCCCATTTTTTTAAATATTAATTGGTTCTGATAACAATCCATGGTTGATAAATCATTTACACCAGCTTTTCTATTGGCTACCAAGAAAGCTATTCTAGGTCTTCCTGTCCTAAACCTTATGGACATCCTTCCCAAAAGAGTTGAAGCTGTTATAGCTGCAAAGGGTGGGCCAACTCAATATTGAACCTTACGGACTAATGCCCCGTACACACGGTTCGACGATCGCATACAACAGGTCGTACTCACGACCGTTGCATGCGAAATCGTTCGTTCGTATGCGCGATTTGAACAGTCGAACATACGACGGTCGTACAAGGGAGTTGTATGAGCAGACTAGAAAACTTGGTCGTACCAACAAGCTCTCATACGATCGTTGTATCGTGTGTACAGAGCAGTTGGTACAACAAAGTTGTATTGTGCAAAACACATATGCCCAAAGTCAGGAATGGCTGGATGCTAATTACAATCACCTGAACGTTCTTTCCCCGGCCGTACGATCGTGTAGTGCAGTCAGTATGCTGCATACAACAGCCAACATACGATTTGACGCGATCGTACGTGCGATCGTCGAACCTTGTGTACGAGGCTTAAGACTGGGATGCTATTAAAGTTCATGTGCCTGTACAGGCAGGCGTCACAATACTTTTGGTAATATATTGTAATTATCACCTATGATGGTAATGGCCATCTAGCATTTGTTTTGAAATACCTCAATCAATGCATTTTGGACAATAACAAACTTCTTATTCATGGACTTTTATATATAGTGGATATAGAAGGAAAAATATTACTGCGCTACCAATAAACAGAATAAGACACAAGCTGCCAGCACACCAACATCAACAAACATAACAGACCAAACAGTGCAGTGCTATAAAATAAATAAATCATAAATGATAAGGATCCCACAGATTTGTGGAAAAACGGTATATAAACCATCACATGTGCTTCAAATTCATGAGTATAACTTTTCAAATTGAGTGGCTAAAATATGAAAGTCTGTATTTCCAGTGAATAAAGTTCTCCTTATGAGTATATAGCCACAATTTAGCACCAAGAAAGATAGTTCTATTCAGTCAGATGATATACACAATCAAAAGCCAGGGATGTCATTCAGATGGATCAGGGGAAGGATATACTTCAAGTTATCACCCACATCTAGTGTCATCGCCACCAGGAGTAATACAGGATACTCTTACCAGATAGACCTGGGTATAACGCATGTATCTCCTCCAAGGCACATCACATGGACTCCTGTCAGAGTTTCTTGGGTGGCATCTCCTTCTCCAGGGGACACGATCAAGCTGTGCCTTCCACAACTTGGACATGTAGGAGTAGGGACCTCCACACCAATACACATGAGGAGAACTTTATTCACTGGAAATACAGACTTTCATATTTTAGCCACTCAATTTGAAAAGTTATACTCATTAATTTGAAGCGCATGTGATGGTTTATATACCCTTTTTACACTAATCTGTGGGATCCTTATCATTTATCATTTATTTATTTTATAGCGCTGCACTGTTTTATATATAGCGCATATACTGATTATAACTATCTAAAGTTGAGGTGGCTTTACAACTTGACCAGATTTTGTAATTTGAACATTACTGTTTTCTGCTTCCACCACACTGGAGTTTGTAAAATTGTTCTGGTGAGAGCATCCTTGTAGATTTGGTATTCTAAGGCTATAGTACTTATCTACTGCTGCAGTGATATGTATGCCTTGAACAGCTATGTTATGTTAATTCTCCACACAACAACATCCTCAGTTTTCACCAGGTAAAATATTGAAGCTTGTAATTGTAAAACTACTTGACAGTGATATTCCTTTAGGTTTTTGTATTATGACCTGAGGGGAATTCCCCTCTTAGCCAGTTGTAAGTGACTGTCCACACTGAAATAGTATGGCTAGATTTACATCTATGCGGTTATGGTTAACCACTTGAATACAGGACGTTTATACCCCCTTCCTGCCCAGACCAATTTTCAGCTTTCAGCGCTCTCACATTTTGAATCTCAATTACTCTCTCATGTTACACTGCACCCTCTCGCGACTTTCGACTTTTAACCAGACCCGTCCTTCCCCCATATTTGCAGGACATAAGTTCACCAATTGGTATTGGCGTATCTACATTTAGATCGGTATGATAAAGTCACACCTGTCAGTGAATGTTGACCGATTCTCCCCTTAAGGGGAGTCCAGTATTATGTTTTTGGATTTCCTTATAGTGACAGTTCATCAAAATGTTAATGTTCGAAGTTATAAAATGGACCACTTTTGACTCCTACAACAACACACCTCTTAATTGTATTGTATCGACAAGTTCCGTATGTATAGTGACGTCGTCATCTATTCATG
>BLSH010025166.1:361874-386559 GCA_018402905.1 Glandirana rugosa | reverse complement strand
TGGGCACAATCTGGGCACAGTAATGTATCTTGATGTTGTACTCACAGTTCTGCTCTCTTCTCCTCACACTGGATCGGTGTGTGAGGAGAAGAGGCAGGTAACAGTGCGTTACCTGCGAACTGTTTACAGTTATGACCGGCTGTGATTGGACACAGCCGGTCATGTCCTAAAGAGCCATTTCATTGGCTCATTTCCCCTGATCGGGAACGGGCTGTGTCCAAGGGACATGCCTCGTCCCCGATCGCCGCGCTGCGCGTCCCCGGGGACGCGCACGAGCCGCGGCCATGTGAATCAACAAAGTGACCGGCTGTGATTGGACACAGCCGGTCACGTGGTAAAGAGCCAAATGTATTGGCTCTTTACCACGATCGGGGGGAGACACAACCCCCCGGCACAGAAACGATCCAAGATCGCCGCTCTGCGGGCCCCCGGGGGCCCGCAGTAGCGGCGAGAAGCGGAGGACGTCATATGACGTCCTCCCGGATCGACGGCCAGTCCCTGTCGACGTCATTTTACTATACGTCGGTAGGGAACTGGTTAAAGCGGTTTTCTGCTGCATTTTTAGGACACGATTTTTATGCATTTTGCATACAGATTTTTAAAGTGATTGTAAAGTCTCGCTTTTTTATTCAATAAAAATAACAAACATGTCATACTTACCTGCTCTGTTGTGGTGGATTTGCAAAGAGCAGCCCGGATCTTCCTCTTCTTGGGTGCCTCTTCTGCTCTACTGGCCCCTCCCTCCTGTCAAGTGCCCTCACTGCAAGCAGCTTGCTATGGGGGGCACCCGAGCCAAGTCACAGCTCCCTGTGTCCATTCAAACATGGAGCTGGGGCCCGGCCCCGCCCCCTCTCTCTCCTGATTGGCTTATTGACTTTGATGGCACTGCTGCTATGTGTCTCAGCCAATTAGGAGGCCAAGACACTCGTGGACATCGATGGATAGAGATGGGGCTCAGGTAAGTATTAGGGTGGCCAAGGGGGGCTGCTGCACACAGAAGGCTTTTTATCTCAATACATAGAATGCATTAAGATAAAAAATTGACTGCCCCTACAATCACTTTAATGCATTTTGCAATTTTTTACATTTTTTAACAAACTGTGACTAGTTGGTTGTTAACGAGCCAGCCGGGAAGCTGGCTGCCATGTCCTTAACAACAGATGATTCATCAGCTATCATTGGGGTTCCCCATTGACAGCTGAATGCACAAAACAATAATTGCCGGCAATAAAAAAGAATCATGAAAACAGGGTGTGGAGTTCCCCCCAATCTATACCAGGCCCTTCAGGTCTGGTATGGATTTTGAGTGGAACCCCATGCCAAAATTTTAAAACAATCCTTATCGGAGCATGCAGCCCAGCAGGCAGAAAAAGGAGGGGATGAGCAAGCACCCGCCCTCTCCTGAACCATACCAGGTCACATGCCCTCAACATAGGGGGGTGCATTTGGGCAGGGGGGCTCTGCTACCCCCCAAAGCACCTTGAATCTAGCCTAAAAGATGGTGTCTCAAGTGAATGTATAGTATAAGAAAGAGCACAAGGTGCTTATCCCGCTAATGATGATGCAACACATATATGCAGCAGAACGAAAGTGGGCCTTCTGCTGTGGCACCGCATATATAATGTATGTACCTGAGTTAGCACTGGAAGAATGATCCATAGTAGCTGTTGTGCCTTATTGTGAGCATGGCCAGATCTAGGGGGTGCTGGGGAGGGCTACGTCCCCCTCAGACTTTAGCTGCGCACCCCCCAGGCAACCCATGGACTTTGTCCAACAGGAGAAGCTGTCTGCAGTCGCTCACACAGCAAAGCCAGCACCCACCCCCTCCCCTTCCCTGCAAAGGAAGAGAGGAGAGGAGAGGAGACAAGAGGAGAGAGAGAGAGATTGATGTGCACCATACCTCTCCTCCTATTTGTCTCACCCACACTCCAATTCCTGGCCAGTGCTGAGCCTGAGAAGATATGTGGACGGGCAATTTGCAGCCAGCAACTATATACTGGCTGCATGAATGATTCCTTTGCCTGAGCTGCCATAGACTAACCAGCGGTGAGTGAGCTGAGCTCTGCACAACTTTAGTACTATTGGAGATGGCTGAAAATCTGCTGGTTGGATAAACTAATGGATTTATTACTCACAAGTTTGTGGTGCTTCTGTTTAACCGCTTCCTACCCAGCCCCAGCATCCCTTGTAATTTGGTCTCTGAAAAGCGATCTGTATTGAGAGAATTTGGCAGGCAGTGAGGAGGTGTTGTATCACCTTCTCACCACCTGCTTTAACCCCCTAGAACCCCACACTAGTGCACTGCAACCGCATGCATTGTACACCGTTGTGAGGTGCTTGCAGAGCAGCCTCATTCACTTGAATTGGTCACGTTCAGCAGGCAATGTGCCCACAGAAAGCAAGAACGGATATAATTCCTGCCGCAGCCACAAAACATCAGAGTGGCAATATGTGTACACCCCAACCCTGTGCTGCCAACCATGCATAAATTTACAGACCGTCTCTATAAAATAGACACTTTTCTCTGTCTGTGGATAGGAGAAAAGTTCCTCAAAAAAAATCCCTTTGGCATGGGCTCTAACTGGGGGGCACTCTGCCGGACTCATATGCAAGGGGGGACCTCTGCCAGTCTCTGATGTAAGGGGGGACCTCTGCCGAACTTTGATGTAAGGGGGGACCTCTGCCGAACTTTGATGTAAGGGGGGACCTCTGTCAGATGCTGATTTAATGGGGGGACCTCTGCCACACTCACATGTAAGGGGGCACTCTGACAGACTCTGATGAAAGGGGGACTCTTCAGACTCTGATGTAAGGCAGTGTCACTTTAGGGACACTGATGTAAGGGAGGACTCAGATGTGGACATGACGCTCATCCTGACTGCTGCACTCCATATGTTGTTTTGTTTATTACTTACTCCTGACCTCTGTACTGTGTACATTATGCATAGATATACATAGACCTGACCAAAGTGTTCATTGTCTCAACAATTGCTGGTTTTAACCACTTGCCGACCGCCAACAGCAGGTTGACGGCGACAAAGTGGTGCGATATCGCAAATCGCCGTCATCTGACGGCGGCTGCGAGATCGCTCACTGTGTTTGGGGAGGGCCAGGGAGCGGGTGCGGCGGCTTTGATTGCCGCCGGCTACCCACGATGCCCCCCCCGGAGTGAAAGAACGGAGGTCCGTGTAAGTAAACACGGACCTCCGTTCTGTGAGAGGGGGAAGGGCTGTGATCACAGCCTTCCTCTACATGGAAGCTGTGATCGCTTCCCTTCCACTGCTAGGGCAGTCCCCCCACAGTTAGAACACGCCCAGGGAACACAGTTAACCCTTAGAGCGCCCCCTGCAGGTTAACCCCTTCACTGCCAATGGCATTTACACCGTAATCAGTGCATTTTTATAGCACTGATCGCTGTATAAATGCCAATGGTCCCAAAAAAGTGTCAAAATGGCCCGACATGTCCGCCCCAATATCGCAGTACCGCTAAAAATCGCAGATCGCCGCCATTACTAATAAAAAAAAAAAACCCAAAAATGAATTCTCATCATCCGTAAACGCGCCCACTTTTGCGCAAACCAATCAATAAACGCCGATTGCGATTTTTTTTATCGCAAATATGAGGAAGAATATAAATCGGCCAAAAACGGTGAAAAAAATGTTTTTTTATATTTTTTTTTTTGGATTTGTATTTTAGCAAAAAGTAAGAAATGTGTTTTTTTTTGCAAAATTGTCGCTCTTCTTTTGTTAATAGCGGCGATCAGAAATGATGCAGCGATGATCAAATACCACCAAAAGAAAGCTCTGTTTGTGGGAAAAAAAGGACGCAAATTTCGTTTGGGTACAACGTTGCACGACCGCGCAATTGTCAGTTAAAGCGACGCAGCGCCGAATCGCAAAAAGGGCTCTGGTCCTAAAGTGGGAAATCCTTCCGGGGCAGAAGTGGTTAATGAAGTTCTTCTTCAGCTAGGTAAGCTCAATAAGCCTATACAGTAGGTGAAAAAAATAAATTACATGATTTTCTCATCTACAAATTTGATGTGGATGGGGCAATCACTCCCTCTTAGGGATTGTGTTCTGACAGGGAATAGACGTCCATGCCGCCAGAATACACTGATCATTGCTGCCAGCAATAGTTGATTGTGTAGAAGACAAAAATATATATTTTTTTTTGGGGGGGTGGAGCCTGGCCACAAACGGATATGGCCACTTAGTCTGAGAGATCCGACATGCTGGGAGACAAAGCAACGTCCAGCGCCGCCACCCGCCGCCACCCGCCTCCACAAACAGCACCATCCTTCTCCCTTCTTCCTAGGGACCAAGTGAGGATGTCCCGCAAGAGGAATATAAGCCGCCGGAGCCTCACAGGCTCACTGAGTTCTTCAGTGGCTCCCGGCCGCACATCTCCCAAAATGGTGCCAGACAGAGGCAATGCAGCCTCACATGCTTCCCCGCTACGCTCTGCTCTGGGAGGTCTCCTGCCACATGGATTGCACCAGCCCTAAACGCTCTGGAAACAAAGATGGGAACAAAAGAGTAGCCTCATTGCCCTTCACTTCACCAAGCCACACAGCACCAGTAAGCAAGAAATCTTTACAGTTCCACACAGAGGAGGAGGGAGATTATGATGATGGAGAGGAGATTACTGATTCCTTGGCAGATCTGCCTGCTTCTGACAATGCAGTCTCAGAGCAGACATTGAAGCAGATGCTCATGACCCTGCGAAAAGGCATACAAAAAGATCTAAATAGGTAAATTTCCCATATCCAAATGCAGGTAGATGACCTGGGGGACCGCACTGATAAAGTGGAGAGACAGCTCACTGATTTCACAGATGCATATAATGAATTAGTGGATGCACACAAGGAGCAGGCAACTGAGCTTCAATGCATTCAGATTAAACTTGCTGACCTTGAAGATCACTCCTGCAGAAACAATCTAAAAATAGGCGGGATCCCTGAGTCAGTGGCCCCTCAAGAGCTGTCGCAATACTTGCAACACCTATTCAAAGCCCTTGTACCATCCCTCTCAGAATGAGATATATTGATTGATAGAGCACACAGAATCTTTAAACCCCCACACATTCCAGCAGACAAACCTTGAGATGTCCTTACTCGCATCCATTTCTTCCAAATGAAAGAGAAGGTTTTACAGACATCAAAAGCCATGCCTTCCTTCCTGGATCCTTATGGCCAGCCTGCCATCTACTCTGACATCTCTGTTGCCACGGCACAAAAGAGAAGGGATCTCGCACCTGTCACCAAAATCCTGCAGCAACACAGCATCCCATACACTTCGGGCTTCCCCATTAAACTCTGCATCACATATCAGGGCAAAACCATCACCATCCTCCACTTAAAAAAGGGCCTAAAGCATCTCCACAACTGGGGCTTAATCCCCACGCCCAAAGCAGGAGCCCCTTAGCCAAGGAGCAGTCAAATTTGTGCAAAGAACCTAGCACATTGTCACCAAGTAAATATACTCAATCTTCTACTCTGTCACAACTTACAGGGTGGAATGCCTTAGTTAACAACCTCTCCCCGTGTTCGCGGACAGTTCAGTGTTTCCATAGTTCCTTACTGCGTACGCAATTGTTCGTTATTGTGTTCTCACTTATTACTTTTTCCTTACTCTTAACATTCCTTTGTTTCCCGCACGCTCCTCTCTCAGGTTTGACACCTATGTGTATAACTATTCATATGCAATAATTAGGTATGCACCCATCACAGTATTTCTTGTAAACTTAATGTTGTGAAGAAGGTCTGGTCTTTTGCGTTGCCTGAACTATTGATACACACACAATGGCATACTTACACCCCTCACAATGTCGATCAAAGTTGTCTCTCTTAATGCAAAAGGGTTGGATAGGCCCTAAAAATGTTCCCTACTCTGGAAGGAGGCCCTATCCTCTAAATGCAATGGTATCTGCATTCAGGAAACCCACTTTGCACTGAACAAATCCCCACAATGTAGTCACCCAAAATTTCCCCACACATTGCTGGCAAGTGTAGACTGTAAGCAAAGAGGGGTCATAATAGCGGCGAAAGCATCTGTAGCATTCCAGCTTCTTTCGGTGGACGCAGATCCTAATGGCTGCTTCCTGATCCTCTCTGCATCTTTTAATAACTCTCCACTGACCATCATAGATCTATACGCCCCGAATACTCCCACTCCAAAATTTTAGACTGCTATAGCACATAAACTCCAAACACATAAATCTCACCCACTGATTCTATGTGGAGACTTCAATGAAGTGATTGAGCCATCTATGGATTCCACAAATTCTGCCCAAAAAACCTCTACATCACTAATTTCCTTTCAAGTCTCCGAGGATTTATATGATGTCTGGCGCTGTGCACATAGCAACAAAAAAAGACTACATCTACTATTTCCCCGCTCATGGGGTATACTCCAGAATTGATTTATTCTTAACTGACAAATTCTGCTAGAGGAATACTTATCAAACGATCAGCCCATGAGAGGAAGTGACGCACGCAGCAAATCTCCTCTCATAGATCAAATTAAAATCCTAGAAACCCTCAATAAAGCCCATCATGACCCTCATTTAACTGATGAAACATTTTCTCTATGTAACCAACTTAGCTCTATATTGCGTAAAGACTTTTACTTTTACATTAAACACCTCAAACTAAACTCTTTAGCAAAGCAATACAAAATGCGAGCGGCGGCATCCAAAATTCCCTTCTTAAAAGACCACTCGGGTTTAAAAATAATTAACCCCAACAGACATAGCAGAGCAATTCCGCAAGTACTACGCATCATTATACAACTTTAAAGACTCAGCCTCTGCTCCCCCTAGATATCCAAACTTTTTTGGATAAAATCAATGCCAAACTTTGGACCTTGTGATTTATGTCAGTCTCCTTTCCCATGACAAACAGAACAATAGTTTTTTTCATTAATCATGGAGCCAAAAACGGTGAAAAAAATGTTTTTTTATATTTTTTTTTTTGGATTTGTATTTTAGCAAAAAGTAAGAAATGTGTTTTTTTTTGCAAAATTGTCGCTCTTCTTTTGTTTATAGCGGCGATCAGAAATGATGCAGCGATGATCAAATACCACCAAAAGAAAGCTCTGTTTGTGGGAAAAAAAGGACGCAAATTTCGTTTGGGTACAACGTTGCACGACCGCGCAATTGTCAGTTAAATCGACGCAGCGCCGAATCGCAAAAAGGGCTCTGGTCCTAATGTGGGAAATCCTTCCGGGGCTGAAGTGGTTAATGAAGTTCTTCTTCAGCTAGGTAAGCTCAATAAGCCTATACAGTAGGTGAAAAAAATAAATTACATGATTTTCTCATCTACAAATTTGATGTGGATGGGGCAATCACTCCCTCTTAGGGATTGTGTTCTGACAGGGAATAGACGTCCATGCCGCCAGAATACACTGATCATTGCTGCCAGCTATAGTTGATTGTGTAGAAGACAAAAATATATATTTTTTTGGGGGGGCGGAGCCTGGCCACAAACGGATATGGCCACTTAGTCTGAGAGATCCGACATGCTGGGAGACAAAGCAACGTCCAGCGCCGCCACCCGCCGCCACCCGCCGCCACAAACAGCACCATCCTTCTCCCTTCTTCCTAGGGACCAAGTGAGGATGTCCCGCAAGAGGAATATAAGCCGCCGGAGCCACACAGGCTCACTGAGTTCTTCAGTGGCTCCCAGCCGCACATCTCCCAAAATGGTGCCAGACAGAGGCAGTGCAGCCTCACATTCTTCCCCGCTACGCTCTGCTCTGGGAGGTCTCCTGCCACATGGATTGCACCAGCCCTAAACGCTCTGGAAACAAAGATGGGAACAAAAGAGTAGCCTCATTGCCCTTCACTTCACCAAGCCACACAGCACCAGTAAGCAAGAAATCTTTACAGTTCCACACAGAGGAGGAGGGAGATTATGATGATGGAGAGGAGATTACTGATTCCTTGGCAGATCTGCCTGCTTCTGACAATGCAGTCTCAGAGCAGACATTGAAGCAGATGCTCATGACCCTGCGAAAAGGCATACAAAAAGATCTAAATAGGTAAATTTCCCATATCCAAATGCAGGTAGATGACCTGGGGGACCGCACTGATAATGTGGAGAGACAGCTCACTGATTTCACAGATGCATATAATGAATTAGTGGATGCACACAAGGAGCAGGCAACTGAGCTTCAATGCATTCAGATTAAACTTGCTGACCTTGAAGATCACTCCTGCAGAAACAATCTAAAAATAGGCGGGATCCCTGAGTCAGTGGCCCCTCAAGAGCTGTCGCAATACTTGCAACACCTATTCAAAGCCCTTGTACCATCCCTCTCAGAATGAGATATATTGATTGATAGAGCACACAGAATCTTTAAACCCCCACACATTCCAGCAGACAAACCTTGAGATGTCCTTACTTGCATCCATTTCTTCCAAATGAAAGAGAAGGTTTTACAGACATCAAAAGCCATGCCTTCCTTCCTAGATCCTTATGGCCAGCCTGCCATCTACTCTGACATCTCTGTTGCCACGGCACAAAAGAGAAGGGATCTCGCACCTGTCACCAAAATCCTGCAGCAACACAGCATCCCATACACTTCGGGCTTCCCCATTAAACTCTGCATCACATATCAGGGCAAAACCATCACCATCCTCCACTTAAAAAAGGGCCTAAAGCATCTCCACAACTGGGGCTTAATCCCCACGCCCAAAGCAGGAGCCCCTTAGCCAAGGAGCAGTCAAATTTGTGCAAAGAACCTAGCACATTGTCACCAAGTAAATATACTCAATCTTCTACTCTGTCACAACTTACAGGGTGGAATGCCTTAGTTAACAACCTCTCCCCGTGTTCGCGGACAGTTCAGTGTTTCCATAGTTCCTTACTGCGTACGCAATTGTTCCTTATTGTGTTCTCACTTATTACTTTTTCCTTACTCTTAACATTCCTTTGTTTCCCGCACGCTCCTCTCTCAGGTTTGACACCTATGTGTATAACTATTCATATGCAATAATTAGGTATGCACCCATCACAGTATTTCTTGTAAACTTAATGTTGTGAAGAAGGTCTGGTCTTTTGCGTTGCCTGAACTATTGATACACACACAATGGCATACTTTACACCCCTTACAATGTCGATCAAAGTTGTCTCTCTTAATGCAAAAGGGTTGGATAGCCCCTAAAAATGTTCCCTACTCTGGAAGGAGGCCCTATCCTCTAAATGCAATGGTATCTGCATTCAGGAAACCCACTTTGCACTAAACAAATCCCCACAATGTAGTCACCCAAAATTTCCCCACACATTGCTGGCAAGTGTAGACTGTAAGCAAAGAGGGGTCATAATAGCGGCGAAAGCATCTGTAGCATTCCAGCTTCTTTCAGTGGACGCAGATCCTAATGGCCGCTTCCTGATCCTCTCTGCATCTTTTAATAACTCTCCACTGACCATCATAGATCTATACGCCCCGAATACTCCCACTCCAAAATTTTAGACTGCTATAGCACATAAACTCCAAACACATAAATCTCACCCACTGATTCTATGTGGAGACTTCAATGAAGTGATTGAGCCATCTATGGATTCCACAAATTCTGCCCAAAAAACCTCTACATCACTAATTTCCTTTCAAGTCTCCGAGGATTTATATGATGTCTGGCGCTGTGCACATAGCAACAAAAAAAGACTACATCTACTATTTCCCCGCTCATGGGGTATACTCCAGAATTGATTTATTCTTAACTGACAAATTCTGCTAGAGGAATACTTATCAAACGATCAGCCCATGAGAGGAAGTGACGCACGCAGCAAATCTCCTCTCATAGATCAAATTAAAATCCTAGAAACCCTCAATAAAGCCCATCATGACCCTCATTTAACTGATGAAACATTTTCTCTATGTAACCAACTTAGCTCTATATTGCGTAAAGACTTTGACTTTTACATTAAACACCTCAAACTAAACTTTTTAGCAAAGCAATACAAAATGCAAGCGGCGGCATCCAAAATTCCCTTCTTAAAAGACCACTCGGGTTTAAAAATAATTAACCCCAACAGACATAGCAGAGCAATTCCGCAAGTACTACGCATCATTATACAACTTTAAAGACTCAGCCTCTGCTCCCCCTAGATATCCAAACTTTTTTGGATAAAATCAATGCCAAACTTTGGACCTTGTGATTTATGTCAGTCTCCTTTCCCATGACAAACAGAACAATATTTTTTTTCATTAATCATGGAGCCACTTGCAGAACACATCAGGACACGTGCCTCAATCTCAGGATTCACTGTTGACTAAGTCCAACATAAAATTGGTCTCTACGCAGATGATATTCTCATTTTCTTGACAAACCATAAGCAATCCCTCCCACCCCTCTGTACATTACTTGACCACTTTGGTTTGATCTCTCTATACAAACTAAACCACTCTAAGTCCCACATGCTGTCTATAGGCCTCACACCACAGATCAAACATCAGATTGTGGGCATCTCTCCCTTCTTGTGGGCTCCCACCTTATCCTACCTGGGAATACAGCTTACTTCCCGGCCTCTAAGATTCAATACCTTACTCTTTCCACACTTAACAATGCCTTAATAAAAATCTGTGCTACCCTTAAATCTGGAGTATCTTCATGGGCAGGACGCATCTCTTTGACAAACATGTTTCTACTCCCACGTATTCTATACCTCTTCCGTACCCTACCACTTCCCTACTATCAAAAACTGCTTAGAAGAGTGCAAAGTATTCTTTAGACCTTTATCTGGAATTAAAAGAAACCACGTCTCAAGAAAGAGATCTTACACATGCCAATAAAAATGGCAGGAATGGGGGCTCTCAATGTAACATTTTACTACAAGGCTACTGTTCTCTCTCAATCCAGACCCTGGTGGACCTCAGATTTGAGGCTACCCTGGACTCAAATCGAAGCCGCCGCAATCAAAGCTAATCTAAAGCTCCTCATAGGAACCTCCTGGTTCAAACAAACTACCACAACACATTTCTTGGGCACTGTCAAAGCAACTATTAAAGTATGGAACTCAGTAGCTAATCTTTCACACTGTCCTTCAAAACGAGCACTCCACTTACTCCCATTAAAAACACTTGAGACCTTGATCCCCGGCACCTTCTTTACGGACTGGGAGCAAGCTGGAATTCACAATATAGCGTTACTATACTCCAAAAATGTTCTTCTTTCTTTCCAGGAACTCAGTGCCAAATACTCATTAAAATCTATCACTTTCTTCAAGTACCTCCAAGAAAGACATGCTCTCTAAAAAAATCCTACCCTTCTCGAACACAAACTTTTCAGAAAAAATTCTCTCCTTAAAGCAATCTCCCTCAACTCTCCGCATGGGAATATCTCCATTCTACAATTTGCTTACATCGGGCACGCTCACTCAGAAAATTCCCCCTATGCTATACTGGGAACAAACTTTCCAATTTTCAGTGGACCTCAACCAGCGGCACTCAGCCACATGACTACCTCACAAATACTCGAGATCCCCCTCACATTAGGAATCTCACCAAAAGCTCCTTCATAACTGGTACCTTCCTTCTAACAAATGAACTCACATTTATACCAACTACTCTCAATGCTGAAGTGTGAACTGTGGACACATGGGCTCAGGCTCAAACCCCCCCCCAATATCTGGTGGACTTGCCCCAAAATTGTGACATTCTGGTCTGCAGTATTCGTCTTAACCTCCTTCATCATCAAACACCAAATCAGTGAAGGCCCAAAGCTAGCACTACTGGGAATAGGGATAGACTCATGGTCTCCTGAACTTCGCTCTATCCTTACCCACATATTCATAGCAGCTAAACTCACTATATCCAGGAACTGGAAATACGCAACTTCTCCTGATATCTCAACCACTATTCATATCCTGAATGAACATGCTTTACTCTAACTAATGTTCACCAAAGCCCACCAACAGCTGGACAAATTCACACAACTAGTACCTTACTCTGTGTTATGACCTAGTAATAACCACTTAATTTGGTCTCATTCTCTTTGCTCCCCGCAAGTATCACAACCTTATGTAACATAAATCACTCATTTAAACGTATTCAAATACTTATTTAGCCACTACAAAATATGGTGTCATACCTGTCTTCTGACTCCCTTCCTACCCTCCTGCCTAATACTCTTCTTCTCTTCCTTATATTCCGCCCGATCCCTTCTGCCTCTTATTCCCCTGCTACTTGCAATGTTTGCCTGACGGACTATGTTGTTATTATAAATATCTGTCACAGCTTTGATGTAAACTTGGCAATTGTACCATATGTCACAGCCTGTTCTATCTGTTGTCAAGGCCTTATTAAAACAATAAAAAATGCATTGAATCTTAAAAAATATATATATTGTGATGGTATGTGAAGGGAAGTAGTAGACGGATGCCACCTGTCACTTCGTATGCGTTCATTTGGCCTGGATTAAACCGAGTCCGGTCCGGATTTTACCAGCCACTGTGGCAGGGCTGGTTCTAGTCCAGAGTTTGTGGTCCACTGGAGTCCACCAGCAGGTGGCTTAAATAATCAGGAAGAGATCTCACTTGAGCTCTGACCTGGAACTCAGATGGGAAATCTGAAGGAGCTCTGTGTCTGTTTGGACTTTAAAAAGACAAGGTTTGCATTTTGGCTTATGTTTTGTGGGTGTCGGGGGCCAGCCCCACGCTGTATAGTGGGGAAACTGTATTGTTTAGTTTAGCGCCGGACGGCAAGGGCTTATTTTCTGTTTTGTTTGTTTTAACCTGCAAACCTATTTTCTAAATAAGCCTGGCAAGCCGTCAGATTTTAAAGAAAGTTTCCTGCACATTGACTATTTTCCTCAGGAAAAATGATCCCCACGAGCTAATCTTCCACAATATATATATATATATATATATATATATATATATATACACAGGCGGTCCCCTAGTTACAAACATCCTACTTACAAATGACTCCTACTTACAAACAGAGGGAGAAAACAGGAAGTGAGAGGAAATTAGGAAGGGAAATTCATTCCTGTAAGAGTTATCATGGGAAAAAGGTGTCTCCTCTGAAGCTTTATCACCAATCCTTGTTTCCACAACAACCCAAAATTTTCTAAATCAAATTTTCATAGGGACAGAAAGTGAAATATTTTAAACAGAAGCACAGACAGCAAAACAAATCTTACAGGGGTGTTACCCCTCCCCTATGCTATACAAAAACTTAAAAATTATTATTTTGGCTGGAGTCACACTTAATAAATGTACCTATTCCGACTTACAAACAAATTCAACTTAAGAACAAACCTACAGTCCCTATCTTGTTTGTAACCCGGCGACCGTATATATATATATATATATATATATACATATATAATAAAGTTCTGAGGGTGAGGTGCACGCAGTCACAGATGCATGTTCAAAGCAATCAGGTCCTCCCAAGCACAATCATATAGAAGAGTAGAGATGGGATTGCTGCACAAACTTCTTTTAAAGCGGAGGTCCGAGGTAGGAAAAAAAAATTAAAAGTCAGCAGCTACACATACCTGTCCTGGAGTCCAGCGATGTCTGCACCCACTGCCGATCTTCGGATCGGGGGACGGGTGCAGCCGTCTCCATCGCGGGTAAGGGAACCCGGACGTGTAAGAAGTACAGCTTCACGCGGGGCACCTTACTGCACATGCGCGAGGCTCTGCCGCGTGCTGCTACTGGCCAGGCGGCCAGAAGCATAGCGAGCAGGGAGGAGGGAGCTGGGCTGCTGACGTCAGTGGCCGCGGCTGCCGGCCAGAGCTCCCGGAAGTGTGGAAAAGGACACCTGTCTAAAGACAGGTGTCCTCTTCCCCCTCTCCCCCGAAAGGTGCCAAATGTGACACCTGAGGGGGGGAGGAATCCAACCAGCGGAAGTTCCACTTTTGGGTGAAGAAATTTAAAGGTTTACATGAAGGTTACATGGTATATATGGTAACCATATATACCATGTAACCTTGATGTAAAACTTTTTCTTCATTAAAAGAAGTTTGTACAGCAATCCCATCTCCATATGATGGTCGCTGGGAGGACCTGATTGCTTTGAACACGCATCTGTGACTGTGTGCATCTCACCCTCAGAACTTTATTTTATATATACATAAATTGTGGGAGATTAGCTCGTAGGGATCATTTATCCTGAGGAAAATAGTCAACGTGCAGGCAACTTTCTTTAAAGTCTGGTGGCTTGCCAGGTTTATTTAGAAAATAGGTTTGCAGGTTAAAACAAACAAAACAGAAAATAAGTCCTTGCCGCCCGGCGCTAATCTAAATGGTACATATATATATATATATATATTGTCAGGACCTGTGTTCTTGCTTGGGTCACCTGCTGGTGGCAGTGTTTGGAAAACTCCCAGGAGATTGAGCTTACAGGTCATTAACCGCTTCCCCACCGCGCGCCGTCTTTTTACGGCGGCAGTGGGGAGCGCTGCGCGAATCGCCGTAAATAAACGGCGATTCGCATTTGGCCACCAGGGGGCGCGCAACAGAGAAAGAACGGGGAACCGCCGATGTAAACACGACGGTTCCCCGCCCTGTCAGTGGGGCATGAGAGATCTACTGATCCCTGTCACTGGGATCAGTTAGATCTCTCATGCCCATGTTAGCCCAACCCCCCCACAGTAAGAACACACCCAGGGAACACTATTAACCCCTAGCTCTCCCCCTGCAGGTTAACCCCTTCACTGCCAATGACATTTATACAGTAATCAGTGGACATTTAAATTTCTGATCGCTGAATAAATGTCATTGGTCCCAAAAAAGTGTCAAAATGTTCCGACATGTCCGCTGCAATATCGCATTACCGCTAAAAATCGCAGATCGCCGCCATTACTAGTAAAAAAAAAAAAATAATAAAAACCCCAGAAATTAATTCTCACCATCCGTAAACGCAACCACTTTTGCGCAAACCAATCAATAAACGCCGATTGCAATTTTTTTTATCGCAAATATGAGGAATTATATAAATCGGCCAAAAACGGGGAAAAAAATGTTTTTTTATATTTTTTTTTTGGATTTGAATTTTAGCAAAAAGTAAGAAATTTGGGTTTTTTTGCAAAATGGTCACTCTTCTTTTGTTTATAGCGGCGATCAGAAATTACGCAGAGGCGATCAAATACCACCAAAAGAAAGCTCTATTTGTGGGAAAAAAAGGACGCAAATTTCGTTTGGGTACAATGTCGCATGACCGCGCAATTGTCAGTTAAAGCGACGCAGCGCCGAATCGCAAAAAGTGCTCTGGTCCTAAAGCTGCAAAACCTTCCGGGGCTGAAGTGGTTAAGCTGCACCTGATGGGTCTGCTGGATCTATATAAGCCCGCCTTGCTCCCTGTCCCAATGCTTCAGTGTTTTTCCCTGCAAGCCGTGTCCATGCCTGAACCTGACCTGCTCTGATCTGATCCCTGATCTGCAATCCAGACCCAGAGACCTGATTCCTGAACCTGCTTCCTTGCTCTCCTGCTCCCAGTACCTGGCTCCCTGTTCCCCTTATCTGGTATCCCTGTTTGCTTATTGTATTTGTGTGTTTTCTTCTCTTGTATTTAGTTAGTCAGATAGTTAGGGGTTTATTTTGGGGTTTGGTGTGTTTTCAACTCTTACTTGCTCATTTATGTTTGCTGGTGTTTGGTGTTTGAAGTGTGCTATTTGTCTAATAAAGGTTCATATTTTCACCTTACACCTGGTCCTGATTCCTTTAAGTGCAGCCAACTGATCTGATCATCCCTGCTGGATACCTGCATATGGTATCCCTGAGATTATATATATATATATATACATATATATATATATATATATATATATATATATATATATATATTTGTCTGCACTATATGTAATGAAAACATTTAATTAAAAAAAAATGTTCCATTGTCCTGAGGTTTATGTCTATGAGACTGTCAGTTGTGGCACAGTATTTAGTTATTTTAGGGCTGTAGTATAGGTGTGTATTGTATACAGCAGGCACAGATTCTGTTTAATCCCCTTTAAGACCCTCCCACTGGCTAGCCGCAGAACTTATTCCTCTGTTCTTTCCAAGGGTGCCTCATGTCTTTCATAATCCCAGTCTTGCTCACATTTTGTCATCCTGTTTTGACTTTTTAATTATAAAGCCAGTCAGATTACATGTTATGAGTATTGTTAATATTGTCAATGTTTACATATTGTTTATACTGTTTAAATGTTAAGTTCACCTTTAAGAACATATTATATGTCTTGTGCACTTTTGACCCCTGTACACTCCCCTGCTGACCCACTCAATCACTGCCCTGCTGACCCACTACACACTGCCCTGCTGAATACCCATCCTCTGCTCTGCTGACCTTTTGTCTTCTGCCCTGCTGACCTTCCATCCTCTGCCCTGTTGACCCACTGTACACCTACAAACTGCTGACCCCTGCCATACAATAGCATACTGACCCCTGTCCTTGCCCCTGCTGACCTTCCATCCTCTGTCCTCTGCTCTGCTAGCCCCTATCCTATGCCCTGCTGACCTCCAGTACACCCAGGTACTAATTCCTATTTTTGTACACTGCCCTGCTGACCTCTGCCCCCTGACATTTTTTACTGCACCTCCACATCAGACTGGCTAGGTCCAGCCCTGATTGTGAATGAAAATATGGCTGGTGGTTTTATCAATCCTGTATGGGGAAGGATTTCCATACATAAGCATGGCTTGACCTCCTGAATTCTGGGGTCCAACAGTCTGGTAAGAGTCTTTGGTGCTTTAGGTGGTAGAGAATGTATCACAGAGGGCTTTTACTTTTGGCGCTGAAGCAAGGCACTGTGTCATGGAGGTCTTTATTGGACTTTATTTTTAGATGTGTATTTTTTATTAAAAGTGTGGTGGGGTTCTGTTTTTGGTGGATGCGCTCCATTTATTGTTGTGAGTTACTTTTGTACAAAATATAACTTATTTGATTAATCTAAACTGTAGTGGTTGTACTTACTTTATCTATGGTGTGTATATATATGTCCACAATAGAATGATTGCCTTCCTCCTCTCGTGACAACTGTTAGGCCTCATACACACGGGCATTTTGTTATGCCACGTTTTTGGGCGTTTTTTGCTGCTCTCCATGTTATTCAATGGCCCTCTAAAACGCTGATGTTTCTGAGCAGTAGAGGGCGTCAGTGTTAGTGAGCTGTAGCTAATACGTGGGACCAGTGCATTCTGAAGCTGCAGCGTCATGGCGTTTTTGACGCCGAGCCGGCAAAATGCTCAATAACGTTGCTAAACGTTGTATACACAGCGTTAAGCCTCGTCAGGCATTCTATTCATAATCAATGGTTCCCTATGGGAGCCCATTGATTTGAATAGAAGCCGCACCAGAAGTCGGATCACGGTGATCCGACTTGCGGCGCGACTTGTGCTAGGTGTCTTAAAGGGGAACCCCGCAAAAAATTTGCGTGGGGGTTCCCCCCCAAGAGCATACCAGGCTCTTTGATCTGGCATGGATTTTAAGAGGAGCCCCCACGCCGAAAAAAACGGCGTAGGGTCCCCCCCAAAATCCATACCAGACCCTTATCCGAGCACGCAGCCTGACAGGCCAGGAAAAGGGGTGGGGACGAGCAAGCGGTCCCCCCCTCCTGGACCCTACCAGGCTGCATGCCCTCAACATGGGGAGTATGGGTGCTTTGGGGCAGGGGGGCTCTGCGCCCCCCACCCCAAAGCACCTTGTCCCCATGTTGATGGGGACAAGAGCCTCTTCCCGACAACCCTGGCCGTTGGTTGTCGGGGTCTGCGGGCGGGGGCTTATCGGAATCTGGAAGCCCCCTTTAACAAGGGGGGCCCCCAGACGCCGGGCCCCCCACCCTATATAAATGAGTATGGGGTACTTCGTACCCCTACCCATTTACCTGGGGGAAAAAAGTGCACACATTTAATTAAATCCGCTCCGGCATCTTCTCCCCTCTCTTCGGCTCTTTTGCGGGGTCTTCTGTCATCTGAGGGGTCTTCTGCGGGGTCTTCAGCTCTTTTGCTCCTGTCTCCCCGGCTAGCTTCTCCCGCCGCTGCTTCTTCTCCTTGAGATGTTGACTCGTCGCTGGGTCCGTGCTGCGCAGTTGCCTTATATTGGCATGGAGCCCCACCCTCATGATGTCACATCCTGCCTGGGGTGGGCCATCACATCACAGCCCCGCCCCAGGATGTGACATCATGAGGGTGGGGCTCATGATGACGTCATTGTGTGGCCCCACCCCATGCCAATATAAGGCAACCGCGCAGCACGGGTGGAAGAGAGCGACGAGTCAACATCTCCAGAAGGAGAAGAAGCAACGGCGGGAGAAGCTAGCCGGGGAGACAGCAACAAAAGAGCTGAAGACCCCGCAGAAGACCCCTCAGAAGACAGAAGACCCCGCAAAAGAGTCGAAGAGAGGGGAGAAGATGCCGGAGCGGATTTAATAAAATATTTTATAAAGCTGTGTAGTGTTTTTTTGTGCACTTTTTTTCCCTCAGGTAAATGGGTAGGGGTACGAAATACCCCATGCTCATTTACATAGGGTGGGGGGCCCGGCATCTGGGGGCCCTCTTGTTAAAGGGGGCTTCCAGATTCCGATAAGCCCCCACCCGCAGACCCCGACAACCAACGGCCAGGGTTGCTGGGAAGAGGCTCTTGTCCCCATCAACATGGGGACAAGGTGCTTTGAGGTGGGGGGCGCAGAGCCCCCCCTACCCCAAAGTACCCATACTCCCCATGTTGAGGGCATGCGGCCTGGTATGGTCCAGGAGGGGCGCTTGCTCGTCCCCACCCCCTTTCCTGGCCTGCCAGGCTGCGTGCTCGAATAAGGGTCTGGTATGGATTTTGGGGGGGACCCTACGCCGTTTTTTTCGGCGTGGGGGCTCCTCTTAAATCCATGCCAGATCGAAGAGCCTGGTATACTCTTGGGGGGGGGGGGGAGGGACCCCACGCAAAATTTTTGTGGAGTTCCCCTTTAAGACACCTAGCACACAAGTCGCGCCGCAAGTCGGATCACCGTGATCCGACTTCTGGTGCGGCTTCTATTCAAATCAATGGGCTCCCATAGGGAACCATTGATTTTGAATAGAGGCAGAAAACGCTGCAAAAAGCTAGCGTGAAAAAACGTGCATTGACGTCAATGCAAAATGTCAGGTTTTTTCCCTGACGTCAGGCCCGGCGTTTCGCTTATTTTTGTGCAAATGCCCGTGTGTATGAGGCCTAAATGTTGGATTTTCCATCAATATCTGACTCTGTGACAACGGTCGCTTTCTCAAAAAGAGTGTACATCTATCTAGCAGGGGTACAGACAAAAATAGAAACCTGAAAGGTTATAATTCTTCCTTACTCTATCCAAAACTTATAAGAACAAACATTTTGACAATATACTGTGTGTGTGTGTATATGTATGTGTGTATATGTATGTGTATATATGTATGTGTATATATATATATATATATATATTGTGACGTTATGGCACGACAATGGACGGGCGATACTTGTCGCCTCGCATGTGATCATTTTGAGGCGACTAAAAACCGACCCGGGTTTTGCTGGCCACCATAGCAGAGCTGGTTCCAGCCCGGACTTTCTGGTCTACTCAAACCCCTCTCCACCTGCATTTAATGATCAGGAAGAGATCTCACTAGAGCTCAATCCTGGATCTCAGGGGGAGAAAGCTGAGAGAGCTCTGTGTGCTAATTTGGACTCTAAAACAAGGTTTGCAGTGTGCTTATGTTTTGTGGGTGTTGGTGACAGCCCCACACTGTATAGAGAGGAATCCCTTTGTTTAGTGTAGCACCAGGCGGCAAGGTTTTGTTTTCTGTTTGTGTAACCTGTAAAAATAAACCTGGCAAGCCGCCAGAATTTAAAGAGACTGACATCCATGCTGAATCTTTTCCCCTGAAAAGTGATCCCCACAAGCTAATCTCCCACAATTTATATATATAATTTATCTTTGAGGAATTGCCCACAGTTGCAGTAAGTTATTATTGTCATAATAGAGTAGTTTTAAAGTTTGAATAGATTTCTCTATGTGTTTGTCTGTGAATGGTTGTATGCTGAAAATCATAGGCTTTTGTAAACCTTTCAAATGTTGTTGAAACAAACTGAAAACCACAGTCTAACAAAAAACAATTCTGCAATTTCATATCTTTCAGTTTCTTATTGAAAGTGGATGTCAAGGTTTTTTTTTTATTATTTCTGCTGTATTGTCCACAACCATAAATATGTTTGCATTCTCTAGCACAGAACAATCTAATGCAACTCTTTACTGTGTTCATGAGGGTATTTTAAATAAGATTATACTGTATATTATCTTGGGTTTGAATAGCAATGCTCATTCACTCTAGAATGCAATCAAGCAATATCCTGCATTTTGTTGACTATATTTTAACCACTTGACCTCTGGAAGATTTACCCCCTTCATGACTAGGCCATTTGTTATGATATGGCACTGCATTATTTTAACTGACAATTGTACGGCCATGCAACTTTTTACCCAAATAACGATGTAATTTTTCCCCACAAATAGAGCTTTCTTTTGGTGGTATTTGATCACCACTGCATTTTTTTTATATTTTGCACTATAAAAAAAAAAGCAGACGATTTTGAAAAAAAAACAACCTTATTTCTTACTTTCTGCTATAAAACATATCCAATAAAAAATGTAAAACATTTAATTTCTTCATAAATTTATGCCAATGTGTATTCTGCTACATGTTTTTGGTAAAAAAAGATTCTTGGATGGGGTAGGGAATTATGGGATATTCAACTTGAAAATGTTCAAACACAGGTCCAGGGACAACTTCTTCTCTATTTACAAAAAATCCTCTTCTTCCTTCCTGCACAAACTTGGTTTTCACAACACAACACATACTGCTCACTGTTGTGGGAACTAGTAGGATGTTACTAGCTCAGGCAAAGGCCCAATATATGCAGGAACTCTAATGACAAAGTAGTACCTCCTTCTGCTTCCCTGTGGCCACTGGCTGCCACCAGCCACACCTCTCTGTCCTTCTGACTGACTTTCTGCCCCTGTACGGCCTGACTGGCTCACACACAGGGAGACCTCCCAGGGCAAGGTTAGATTAAGACTCGACACTACGCCGTCTTCAATAGAGGGCTGCTGCAGATGGCAGTCTTGTCTATATTCCCCTCGCACACGTTCCTGTGAACAAGGCTCATCTGTAGTGGGCGCTGAAGCAAATACCAGCTGGTTATTGCAAAGTCACAGATAAACGCACATATTCGCCAGCATACCAAGGATCCTCAAATGTCGTTCAAAGAATTTTTTTCACAGAGTGATCACATCACAAGAGAGAGAGTAAGGTTTTGGAGCCTCGCAGGACCCCTTTGTCTGGTACATGCTGCAGATGGTAGTCTCTCCCCTTGTCTGTCCCTGCACTGTGCTGTTCTGCTCACTGTCTCTCCTTGCTCCTTCCTACTGCCTCTCCGGCATGAATCCTTCCACTGCCTCCTGTATTAGGATCCTTTCAGGCCAGCTTTCCTGAGCACCACGCCCGAGGTAGAACCCCCCCCCCCCACTAAGTGTGATAAACAAGGAGCACATTAAGAAAGCACACAGAACAGGGGCGTAAGCACAGAGGTTGTTATTGCAACCCAGCCCCATGCTCTAGGGGGCCCTTGTGGTACCCCCTATCCTCCCATATCACAGTCTTGTTCCTGGTGCAGGCTCTGATTCCCCCAGAGTGATCTTGTGCCTATCTTTGACCTTACCATATGTGGAGGGGGAGCTCCAACTGCTGTGTGGGGAGCCTTGTACTAGACACTGATCGTGCTCCACCCCCCTTTCTGTTGAGTGCCACAATGGAAGATTCCACTGTGTGATCCTCATTGGTGTGTGAAACCTGCACATAGTGGAGCAAAGACCAACTGGGCACAGGGGGGCCCCTCTGGATGGGAGTACTGGGACATGGTTGCTGTAGCTGTACTGGGCTACATCACTCTGGCGGGTCTGTTCTCCATGGATTTAATATGCAGTAGGGGCTTGAGAGCCTGAGTGTGGGCACAGTGGGTCTATACCTGGCACCTTCCCTCCTGGGCTGAGCTGTCTGTGTATGGGGAGCTGTGGGCACAATACTGTGGTTGATGTGTACTGCATGGAGTCTGCTTGTCATGTGAGTAAAGTCCATCTTGGATGTGTATGGTGGGCATGGGCATAGTATAATCTGCATAGATGTGTTTAGTATAGTCACATGGGGCATTGTGTAATCTATAGTGTGAGCATGGCATAACCCTGGTATAGTGGTACCTGTAGACACAGGTTAGTCTGTAACTGGCAAAAGGAGAGCACGGAACCGCTCCAGGTGTGTGGTAGAAAATGTTCCCCGCTAGACAGGTGCCGGTCTGGAGTCTGTCGTCCAAAGCAATACGTGAATGAAGGGTGGGACCGCACTCAGTCTCCGTGGAGAAAAAAGTATGAAGTTTATTGTGAACCAACACAAAAATAAATCTTGGCAGACAAAGACACGAACAGTGGACACAAGTTCGTGTCTTTGTCTGCCAAAATTTATTTTTGTGTTGATTCACAATAAACTTCATACTTTTTTCTCCACGGAGACTGAGTGTGGTCCCACTCTTCATTCACAGGTTAATCTGTACCTGTCACATCTGCTGGCAGCTTGAAGGGGAAGAGGGAGGGGAGAGGAGGGGGAGTTGAAGACAGGCACACAGGAGATAGGAGAGCTGGGAGTGACAAAGCCTGCATAGACCAGTGGCCGTTGGTGAAGTTTTAGGATGGGGGGGTGCCAGGCCCCGCCCTTCCTTTTTGATCCCGTCTACTTCTAATAAGCCCCACCCCTTATAGAATCCACCCACTCCGTCCCCTGTATTCCACATATTGTGTCAGGAGTACACAGCTCAGCATCACAGAACACAGTATACAGCTCAGCATCACAGGACACAGTATACCGCTCAGCATCACAGGACACAGTATACAGCTTAGCATCACATGACACAGTATACAGCTCAGAATCACAGGACACAGTATACAGCTCAGCATCACAGGACACAGTATACAGCTCAGTATCACAGGACGCAGTATACAGCTCAGCATCACAGGTAGGGTATATAGCAGCCAGTATCACAGGTCGGGGTTAATTGCAGCCAATAACACAGGTGAGGGCAAATTGCAGCCAATATCACAGGTGGGGTAAATTGCAGTCAATATCACAGGTGGGGTAAATTGCAGCAAGTATCACAGGTGGGGGTAAATTGCAGCCAATAACACAGGTGGAGGCAAATTGCAGCCAATATCACAGGTGGGGGTAAATTGCAGCCAACAACACAGGTGGGGTAAAGTGCAGCCAGTATCACAGGTGGGGGTAAATTGCAGCCAATATCACAGGTGGGGTAAATTGCAGCCAGTATCAAAGGTGGGGGCACTTTGCAGCCAATATCACAGGTGGGGTAAATTGCAGCCAATACCACAGGTGGGGGCACTTTGCAGCCAATAACACAGGTGGGGTAAATTGCAGCCAATATCACAGGTGGGGGCAAATTGCAGCCAGTATCACAGGTGGGGGCAAATTGCAGCCAATATCATAGGTGGGGGTACTTTGCAGCCAGTATCACAGGTTGGGGCAGTTTGCAGCCAGTATCACAGGTGGGGGCAGTTTTCTGACAGTATCACAGGTGGGGGCAGTTTGCAGCCAGTATCACAGGTGGGGGCAGTTTGCAGCCAATATCACAGATGGGGCAGTTTGCAGCCCATATCACAGGTGGGGGCAGTTTGCAGCCAGTATTACAGGTGGGTGCACTTTGCAGGCAGTATCACAGGTGGGGTACATTGCAGAGCCCCCTGAAGTCGGGACAAGTCCTGCACTTACCCCATCCAATAGGCAGTCAGGAGTGTTGCAGAGTTCGGCATGTGGACAAGTGGGCTGGCAGTCTGCAGATTTCAGCATGCGGAGAGCCCCCATCAGTCCGTCGCTCGTCACACGGTCAGGGTCTCTGTGGGAGCAAGAGTCACGTCCGCCGCCACAGTGACCCGTCCCTGCCCACTGCATCCAATCACACTGAGCCGCACGCTCAGGGCAGCTAATCAGGCTATGTGTGTGTGCCTGTTCAGCGCACACACATAGTCTTTAATGGCTGACCAATAGGCTCACTACTTGGCTGTCAGCCAAGGAGCCAAAAAAAAAAAATAGAAAGTCAATGTACTGGCGCCACCTTTAAGGGGCCGGGCTGACTTTTTTTTTTTTCGTTTTAGCCAGCGGGGAGGCGACGCCGAAGTGCCCCATATACACCAGCCGCCGCTGGCATAGACCATGGGGCTCTCAAAATAAGCTATATACAAGGGGAGTCAGTATACAAGGGGGGAAGTCATGATCTGGCATTATCAAACAGTTATTTTAGAGCAGTGTTTCTCAACCCATGGTACGCCTACCCCTTGGGGTATGTGCCCCACGGGCAGGGGGTACGCCGCACAGAGCCAAGTGAGACTCCTCGTTCTCACTCCTCCTGCGGCGTCCTCCTGTCACAAGCCTGCAGCCCGGAGAGTGACAATCTGAGCGAGCAACTCTCCGGGCGGCTCAGTGACGTTGCTGGGGGGTGGGGGATGCAGCCCGCACCTGGATGACCCCCGTGGAGGGTACAGAGGCATAATTCTCAAGCCTGCAGCGGCCGCCCGGAGAGTGACAGTCTGAGCGAGCACCTCTCCGGGCGGCTGCACACTGCATCCTCCTCCGCCCGCTGCCGAGGGGGGGTTCTGTTGGGGGACGGGCACCCC
>BLSH010025166.1:346260-356840 GCA_018402905.1 Glandirana rugosa | reverse complement strand
ACATGTATAGGACTGTAGGAATGCAGATACACGGAACATGTGTGCATCCCATGCAAGCAAAAATGGCCCTTTGCACGTATGTATGCCCAAGTTCTGGGGGATGGGAGGATTTGTGTTTTTAGAGAAAGGATTTATGCTAGGGGAGGAATTTTGGGGGTAAATATTATTTGTGTTTGGAGATGAGATTTGGGGAATGGAGAGGATTAAGTAATGAAGGAAAGGAGTTTGAAAGGGAGATTATTTGTGCTGGGAGGAGGGATTTGGGTGGGAGAGAATTAGTGTTTGAAGGGGGAGTATTTGTACTGGGGTAAGAACTTGTGCTGGGGATTGGGGGTGAGGAGAATTTGTGCTGGGGGGAAGGTTTGGAGAGTGATAAGATTTGTGCTGGGGGACGGGAGATTTGGGGATGTAGAGGATTTGTCTTGGGAGTAAAGAATAAGTACAGCATTATGTCCTATAGCTGTCTCTTGTTCAGTTCGTCTGTTATCAGCCTGATGAGTTCTTCATCACATATGATAAACGGAGCCGGAGTTTGTTGTTGGGGAGAGAGCTATAAATAGATTAGCAGTGCCCTGAACTATACAAAGAAGATTGCTGAGAGTTTCTACCTATGAGGAGAGGGGTGTGTGCCTTTCGTCCAATCAGCTGTCTTGGCTGTATGCCCAGGCGAAGAGCACTTTCTAAGGGATATACTGTATACAGGAAAGAATAAGTTGGGGGGGATATTATTTGTTTTGGGATGTGAGATTTGGGGAAAGAAGAGAATTAAGACTCAAGGAAAGGAATTTGGAAGGGAGATTATTTGTGCTGGGAGGAGGGATTGGAATAGGACAGCATTAGTGCTGGTGGAGATAGGGGGAGGCAAAGATTTGTACTGGGGGAAGGACTTGTGCTCAGGAGTGGGGGGGGGGGATTTGTACTGGGGGAAGTTTTGGGGAATGATAAAATGTGTACTGTGGGAGAGAGGGGATTTGGGGGAGGAGATTATTTGTGTTGGGAGGCAAGAATTAGTGCTGGGAAAGGTGGAGTGGGTGGGAGAGGATTAGTGTTGGGGGGTATGGGGAAGGAGAGGATTTGTACTGGTGGGAAGAATTGGGCTGGTTTGGGGAGTGATAACATTTTTGCTGGGGGAAGGGTCATTTGTGTTGTGAGCAAAGAATTAGTGCTGGGGAAGGGGGAGAGGGTGGGAGAGGATTAGCGCTAGGTGGAGGATTGGGGAGGAAGGATAGTAATGGCTGATTTAGGGGTGAAGATTTGTGCTAGGAGAGAAAATATGGGGGAAAATTATTTGTGTTAGTAGGTGAGGAATTTGTGGGGTTATTCTGGAGGTAGAAGAGGATTTGTGCTAGGGAGGGGGGGGTTTGAGGTAGAGGATTGTTGGTGGGATTTGTGGCTAAGAGAATTTGTGCTGGGGGAAGGTTTGCAAATGAGAGGATTTGAGCAGGGAGGAGGGATTTGAGGGAGGAGAGAAGTTGTGGGAAAAAAGGGGTAGGTGAGGTTTAGTGTTAGGAGGGGGGATTAGGAGGGGAGAGAAAAAAAATCACTTTTTTGAATTAAAAAATGAGACAGCAGTAAAATTAGCCCAGTTGTTTTCTATATTGTGAAAGATAATGTTACACCGAGTAAATTGATGCCCAACATGTCATGCTTCAAAATTGCACCTGCTCATGAAATGGCGACAAACTTTGGCATTTAAAAATATCCACTGGCGACGTTTAAAAATTTCTACAGGTTACCAGTTTTGAGTTACAGAGGAGGTCTGGTGCTAGAATTATTGCTCTTGCTCTAACGATTGTGGTCATACCTCACATGTGTGGTTTGAACATCGTTTTCATATGCGGGCGAGACTTACGTATGTATCCGCTTCTGCGCGCAAGCTCGGCGGGATGGGGCGCTTTGAATTTTTTTTTTACCTTTAATTTTTACACTGTCCTTTTACAAAAAATTGTGGGTGTCTTTTATTTCTATTACAAGGAATGTAAACATTCCTTGTAATAGAAAAAGGCATAACAGGACCTCTTAATTGTGAGAACTGGGGTCAAAAAGACATCAGATATAGCATTTACACTTATAATGCAATAAAAAAAAATAAAATAAACAAATGTCATTTGAAATAAATACATAAATAATTTAATCTTTAAGAGCATTGAGCGGAAGTGATGTTTGATGTCGCTCTCGCCATCCAATGTTATGGAGCCGAGCGGGGGCCATCTTTCCCTCACCCGACATCTAGATTCTGAGGGGAAAACATCCGATCGGCTACACCGCTACCGACAGCTCTGGTAAGCGGTGGAGACGACCGGAAAGCAGCGGGAGGGAGGGGGCACCTCTCCCGCCACTGATAAAAGTGATCTCTTGGCAAATATGCTGCGGAGACCACTTTTATCTGAGAGCCGACCCCCCGCTGTTAAAAAAAAAATACCTGGGTTATGGCAGCTATCTGCCTCCATAATAACGGTATTCCACAGCAAAGTACTGCCATATAATAATGGCAGGTAATTGTTAAGTGGTTAAGGTAGGCTCAGACAAAGTGTTAGCTCACTGTCTATTTTCAGTGTATACAAAATCATATGTAATCTTGTAATAGAAGAGTGTAATTTAAAAAAATATATTGTGCTGAGGTTTATACATGTCCCTGAGAATTTTGCTCGTGTTCCAGCAGTCAAACAATTTTTGGGTACAAGAAGGCTTTGATTGTATTTAACCATGCCCCTTTAAGCTCCTCAAACTGTTAATGCAATTTGGCCACACCCATTGTTCACTGCTGCATTACTACTCTACTTAGGGTGCCCCAAAGTGCCCCACCTGTTCTACAATCTCAGCTATGTCCCTGCCTTAGATTTTACCCACAAGTAAGTTTGTCGGGCTAACTGTGAGCCTGCATTGCTTTGGATACCTTGTGAACATGATAGGTTTATATTTTATTTAATCCAATGGATACTACATATACTTTTTATCTTGGGTTATATTGTAATTACAAATTGCTATACCCGATTGGGCAATAGAGGCATTCAAAACTTTATCAAATTATAATATTGTTAGAAAGCGGGTCTTTGAATAGTGAGCAAAAGGATATCCTTTACATGTGGGTATAATTTCTTTTTAACTGCAGACATTTTGACATTTGCCGTAAAAGCAGCTTGTAAAACGGAAAGATGATTTATGATAACCTTTCTGTGAAGAACAAGTAATTAAAGATAAATCTTACCATTCTACCATCTTGATGGAGTGTCAACACCTGGGCATCACATGATGAATTCTGAGAGTATGAGAGGTATTGGCATCACTTATAAAGCAATACTTTAACACCACTAATTATATATATACAGTATATGAACTCCAGTATGCACACTTTTCATTTCTCATGTGATCCTGAGCTATTATTTGAAGTATACCATTAACCAAAAAATAAGATTAAATGTATTAAAACACTCTGTCTTTGTTAGTTGCTTAATTTATTAGTTTACAACAATAACATTTCGCTTTTGTTGTATGACTTTAGTCTGTACTTCACTTTGTCAGCAGGTTGAAATCACAAGAACATAATGTACTTTGGATCTATAACTCACACACGCATACAAGAAATCCTTTTTAAAGTAAGGCTGTTAAAATTTACAGAAATCTTATACTCATTTTAAAAACCCTGCATAGAAAAAGTGGATGGGTGCCGCAGAGGTTAATGAAGCACAGAAGTTAATCACTATGTCTGTAGTCTTATTGCATAGTAATTGCTGTGCAGGTACTTTCAGGGTTCAGTCCTTTCAAACTTTGAAAGTAATTTAATGTGCATTAATGTCATTGGAAACATAGGTGAGTGCCAGAGCATTAGTCTATATTTCACAGAATAGTACATCTCTTGTGGTAGTACACATCCACACACTTAATATGATAGTTAGATACGCACCTGACTCTGTCATTTGAGTCTAATACCTGACTCTGACTCAGAGAAGTTGTAGTGTATTCATCACACTACTTACAGCTGGTCCACAGATTGTGAAGGGTGCTGTAATGAATTGGTGGATGGCACTACCATACAATCATAGGAAAATAACAGCAAAGCTGGCATAGTGATAATCTAGTCCTTTATTCACATAGGGCCCCTTTCACATGGAGAAGCCGATTGACTGACAGATATAAGCCACAACTGAATGAATTAATTAAAATAATTTAATGTATTTTTATGTAGCACCCTCTACATAGGAAGGTGGTAGAATGGGATAGTTGTGAGTGCAGGCAAATTTAGGCAGTCCTGGCAGGAAGTCAGGCCTGTTTGTTTTGTTTGATCTGGACTGGGAGTGGCTCAGGGTAGCAGCCGGTGACTTACAGGCCGCGTCGCTGAGACCTCCCTCTTCCTTCTAGATGGTGCTAGGAGAGGAGGAGACGAGAGGTGGAGCTGTTTGGGGTATTCTGGGGAGCCCTGACCACGGAGCCCTTCAAGAAAGCATGAAAGTTCTGGACAGGAGGCACAGGGGAGCAAAAGAGGGCAGGAGAAGTTAACATTGCTGGGCAAGTCTTCAAGGAGAGGAACAACTAGTCACAGCCAGGAGGGCTGGTGAGTGACATGCAGTCAGGAGGACTGGGGAGGCATGCCTGAGAGGACTGGGAGGATGCTGTTAGAGAAAATCGGTGTTCTAAATGGACTTTAGCACATTTGCATGTGTCTGTGCGCGTTCACGCACGCCCGTGAACAGTGCCAAACCGTGCTATTTCAACCCCCTGTGCCTTGCAGCGAGTTCTGTCCATTCAACAGCGTCTGAGTACCTGTGAGCCCCAGCTCTGATCCTGTTTCCAGTTCCTGTGCTACTACCTGTTTCCTGATTCGACCCGGCTTGACCTGACCTGCTGATTATCTGCCTGCACCGACCCCAGCTATCCACGACCACCCGATTGTCTAACCCCTCTGTATTTCTGCTGCCAGCCTGTTAATGAACTTTGCTTGGACTTGACCACTCTCTTGCCTGACCCCTTGTACCGCACAGGCAGCCAGTTGCCGACCCAGCCTGCACGACCATTCTTCTGATCTGCACGACCACCTGGAGCATCACATCACCACCAGTGACCATCCAGCCCTTGTGCCATCCCGCACTCTCGGATTCCCTGTCTCCTCTACCAGGGGTCCCTGAATCGGGTGCGCAAGAGTGGTTGTTCCGTGCACAAGCCAGACTCTACCACCAGGATGGTCACTGATGCTGGAGGAGCTGAGGAATGACATTCTGCAGCAAGAGTTGTGCAGTGGGAATAAAGGAGTGTATATATTGGAGCCCCTGACGATGTCAATCTTGTGATGAAACTATTGCTGCAGCATTGTCTATGCGATCGTTTTTATCTACCCAAATGTGAGTGTAATGGCTCTTTTACATATTTAATAAACCTACTACTTAGCTGGATTACGCTATGGTCTCTTGTTTTATACACTCTCTTGAGGGATAATTGACCAAGATCCACACAGATTCATGCTGCTGAGAGCTCCATATGATCTATCTGGGAAAGTGACCTGTACTCCCCATTTGCTGTTATCGGCTCTCCATTAGTTTGGAAGTCAACAAGCTCTGGTAAGCCTCCATCTATTCAGCGGTGGTGGACTCACTGTCAGTGTGTGGGTGTAATTACTCTCCTCCTTTCTTCACATGGTGTTATACTTCCAGTCTCATCTATGGATAATTTTTTCTATGTTTCCTTTGAACATTATGGACTTTGTTTACTAGTGTTTGTGTATTAATAACACA
The DNA here is from genome assembly GCA_018402905.1 of Glandirana rugosa. Classification (NCBI taxonomy): domain Eukaryota; kingdom Metazoa; phylum Chordata; class Amphibia; order Anura; family Ranidae; genus Glandirana; species Glandirana rugosa. The sequence goes on along the minus strand of BLSH010025166.1, from coordinate 351,114 downwards.
GGCTTAAATGGTGAATTGCACATGGACTATTTATTAGATGTATATTTAATTTTATCCAGTTTGTATTGTTTCAATATTTTTTGATTAGAGCTGCACTTATTGATTTTATTTGTATTGTGGGGTGATTATCTATTTGCCTGTGCTAGCAGCTATCGTTTTTAAATTCTGTACGTTTTTATAGTTAATGTTTGAGTGCAGATACAACCTTAATTTATTATATATGGCAGTGTATATAAGTTGTCCCAAGTTTTCGGCCAATTCCCTTGGGCATCCCATACTTCCTATTCCCCATCCAAGTTCAGATCCCTCAATAAAATACAAAAACAAAGATCACGGACTGTTCATTGTCTTGGAGTGTCTAGGAAGTGAATTCCGGGCTGGGCAGGGTGACAGGGGGGCCACAACATTCAGCAACCCCTACGGGGGTACCGCTACATTTACATATAGCTAGCATAAGCACCATAGTCTCCTTTCATATTACTGAACAACAGTACTCAACAGACTGGGGAGGGGTGGTAGTACTTGGAGCTAGTTAGTCTCTTCTACATGCCCATACGCTCTCAAGGAACATACTGACAAGAGGAGTGAGCAAAGTGAACACAGTGGATACTATATCAGTGTGTTAATGCTTCTTCTTTGGCCAATCAACAGACTGGGGTATCCCCTAACTCAAACATATTTCTAGGGTTTCCTTGTACTGGCTGTGCTGAAGTAAAACAGTGGTTTCAGATCTACTGTGCTATTAAAAACTTTCCTGCCAGATATGAATCCACATCTTTTGTACTCAACATATATCAAATTTGCATATATAATACATAATTTGTTTATAAACGGCATATTTGCATTTGAGAAACATGATCTTACATGCTCAAAAGGGACTTGTTTTGTCCTCCAATTAGTGCTTATCCCAGCAACTAGTAGTCATGACCTTATATTGAATTTGTTTCAGTGTTAATTCAATGTCAATCAGAATGCCTGAATAATAAAGAAAAATGCACTTGCAATACACTTCCATAAATGCACAGTGTACAGCAATATGCACCTCCAAATTCAATAGACTTACTATCCAATGCAAAATGATGCAATGCAAAAATAAACAGCTGTAATCTCCATAGGCATCATATTTTATTGAAACTTTGTATAACTCCTGCTCTCATCAGTATGCACCCATTATCAATGCTCAGATTCCTGGCTATGAAATTGATTTACTAAAGGCAGATAAACTTTTCACTTTGCAAATTAAGTTGCACTTCATAAAGGAAACTTCCCCTAAGCTTAGTTAAAAAACTTCACTTTGCAAAGAATATCCAATCAGATGCAAAGAAAAAAACAAAACAGAATTGTTGCTTACACGTGATTGGATGAATAAAGTCAGCAGAGCTTCACTTCATTCACTAAGATCTGGGGAAAATTCCCTTGCAGAGTACAATTGCATTTGCAAAATGAACAGGCAACACCAATATATGAAACAGAGTCTATGTATAGTGATACTTCACAAACATTTCTGTTCACAAACAACTCGGTTCGCGAACAGAAGAGTTCACAAGAATTTGCTTCAGTACGCGAACTCTGTTTCGGTTCACGAACACAAGCTGTGGCCATCTTCCCTGCTCTGACACGTTCATATTGAGAAGAGCAGTGCAAGATGAGAGTCTTAGGAGAACCAGTCCACTCAGATAGTGGTTTCTGCACCCTGACTACCATGAGGGTGGGCTCACTTGATTGGGAATCAAAGAAAAATAGTTCATATAAATTCTACAACTTTATAATGCCCTCAGATGATCTTTTCCTGGACGCACAGTGCTGTTTTCTGGCCCCTAGATTAGTCATTTAAATTGGGGTTTGGGATTGTTTCAAACAAGCATAAAAAGAGGACTATTTTTTTTTTCTTTTTAGAGGTACACATGAAAGAAGTCAGCTTAATGTAAAAGACTGTATGTTTAAAATCCTTTTTTTGTACATACATTTCATAATTGTGTATATATAAACAAAAAAACTTCAGAACAGTTTAACCTGATTTACATTGAACCCTATGGGAAAATTTGTCTCGCCGATGTACACATGAAAGAAGTCAGCTTAATGTAAAAGACCGTATGTTTAAAATCCTTTTTTTGTACATACATTTCATAATTGTGTATATATAAACAAAAAAACTTCAGAACAGGTTAACCTGATTTACATTGAACCCTATGGGAAAATTTGTCTCGGAGATTGTCTCGGAAAATTTGTCTTAGGAGAACCAGTCCACTCAGATAGTGGTTTCTGCACCCTGACTACCATGAGGGTGGGCTCACTTGATTGGGAATAAAAAAAAAACAGTTCATATAAATTCTACAACTTTATAATGCCCTCAGATGATCTTTTCCTGGACGCACAGTGCTGTTTTCTGGCCTCTAGATTAGTCATTTAAATTGGGGTTTGGGATTGTTTCAAACAAGGATAAAAAGAGGACTATTTTTTTTTTTCTTTTTAGATGTACACATGAAAGAAGTCAGCTTAATGTAAAAGACAGTATGTTTAAAATCCTTTTTTGTACATACATTTCATAATTGTGTATATATAAACAAAAAAACTTCAGAACAGGTTAACCTGATTTACATTGAACCCTATGGGAAAATTTGTCTCGGGTTGCAACCAATTTGGTTCGAGACCAGAGTCGTGGAACTAATTAGGCCCGTGAACTGAGGTACCACTGTAGTTACAACTTATTTTAGTATGTATGGATTAGACTTCTTGATCACCGTATTTTTCGCACCATAAGACGCACTTTTTTTCCCCCAAAAAGTGGGGGAAAGTCTCCCTGCGTCTTATGGTGCGAATACCTGAAAGAACCCGCCCCCCCCTCGTCGCCGCCGGGAGCCCACAGTGTAATGCAGCATAGAGCGTTCTGCTCTGATCTCACTCAGTGAGAAGACAGAGCAGCCGCAGTACTTCATTTGGCCACTGGGGCTTCATTCGGCCCCAGTGGCCAAGTGAAGTACTGCGGCGGCTGGAGCTGCTCTGTCTTATTTATGAATGGGATCTGGCTGCAGAGTAGAGCTCCACTAGGCGCAGGGTGATGACATCATCACAGCGCGGTGGTGGCGGGAGATATGAATCTCCCTCTCAGCTCTGTCAGGATGGACACAGGTATGGCTGTATTTCATGGGACTGGTATATTGCTGTATTTCATGGACACTCCTATGTGTTGTATTTCATGGACACTCCTATGTGTTGTATTTCATGGACACTCCTATGTGCTGTATTTCATGGATCTGGTATATGGCTGTATTTCATGGACTCTGGTATATGGCTGTATTTCATGGATCTGGTATATTGCTGTATTTCATGGATCTGGTATATGGCTGTATTTCATGGATCTGGTATATGCTGTATTTCATGGATCTGGTATATGGCTGCACTGGTAAATATTTTAGTACACCATTTGGATCAGAATTTTTTTTTCTTGTTTTCTTCCTCTAAAACCTAGGTGCCTCTTATGGTCAGGTGCGTCTTATGGTGCGAAAAATACGGTAATCAAAAGCTGTGTTTTAATTGTCCTTTGTGTTAGGAGGGGTAGTTACAAAATATTTTCGGTAGGGAGAAAGAACAGAAAATATACAGATCTTCATGATATTATAATAACAAAACTGTTTTGCAATTCAGCAGTGAAGGGATCATCTCACCTTCTTATTTCAGGTGAGACTCCTCCTAATCTCCTCACACAAATACTGTAAAGTAGGGATGGGCTGAACACCCCCCAGTTTAGTTCACACCCGAAGATCTCGATCATGCAAAAAGTTCTACCGAACATGCAAACTCTATTAAAGTCTATGGGGCACGAACATGAAAAATCAAAAGTCCTCATTTTAAAGACTTATATGCAAGTTATTGCCATAAAAAGTGTATGGGGACCCATGTACTGCCCTGGGGGACATGTATCAATGCAAAAAAAAGTTTTTAAAATGATAATTTTTAAAGGAGCAGTGAATTTAATACTGCTTAAAGTGAAACAATAAAAATGAAATATTCCTTTAAATATTGTGCCTGGGGGTGCTCCTAGTCTGCTTGTAAAGTGGCGCATCTGTGTGATGTATAGTGTTGAAAATCCTTACTCAGCTTCCAATGAAGAACTTGCATGAACGACATCTTTAGAAAAATCTTTAAGGGTTTATTCTTCAAGACATAACATCAGATTAGTTCACATCAGACAAACTTACGTAGCAACATAATTGATGATGAGATTATGGTATGGCTTCAAATGTCAGTCAGGAGGAGGAAGGGTTCTGACAGGTGTTCACGTCACGTGTCCAAGAGTGTAGGCGTCCATTCCTTCATCTCTCTCTTCCTGTCCTTCCTAACTTGACATTACAAAGTCACTGCTTTTATACTGTTTGAAACCTTTAGGTCAGCTGTTCCAAAGCAAAGTACACTTTACTTATATGGCTTTTGGTCTATAAGGAGACACACATGGCCATGTCTCCTCTAGCATTACTTCACATGAGTATTGAAATAGAATTGCACATACAACACTTTCTCTGTACAGAAGCATATTAAAATAACCTTCACAAATATAACTAACATTATTTAATACATTTAATATATTTCAGAGCCCAATATTATTCAAAATAATATTATAAATTCATAATTTCCAACAGTTCCCCCTCAATGCACTATAAATATCTACAAAAGTGCATTCGTTTTAAATAATACTTTTCTCTGAAATATTTACAATAAACAACAATTTAGTATGTCAGATATTGTACAAAAGCATTTTCCTCTTTTATAAAGACTTATAATCCTTTTACGAAAACATGTTATAGACTGTATGATTTAACAACAAATAACATTTATAAAGTCTCTTTTCATAATAAA
>BLSH010025166.1:328010-338281 GCA_018402905.1 Glandirana rugosa | reverse complement strand
CAGCTCTCCATCTCCCAAACACTGGAGAGGAAGAGGAAGTACCCCCCTACCCACCCGCGATCCCTGGCCCTGAATGCCAGCATTTCAAAATTCCTGGCTTTTGAAATGCTGTCATTCCGTCTGGTGGACACGGACAGTCTTAAAACCTGATGGCGGTGGCTGTCCCACAGTATGTGGTTCCCAGCCACCACTACTTTTCCAGGCGAGCCATCCCTTCCCTGCACAAACAAGTCGGGGACAAGATCAAGTGTGCACTGCGCAATGCCATCTGTGGCAAGGTCCACATAACCACTGATACATGGACCAGTAAGCACGGGCAGGGACACTATATCTCGCTAACTGCACACTGGGCAAATGTAGTGGCGGGTGGGCCTGAGGCGGCTAGCCATTTGGCACATGTCCTTCCACCACTGAGGATTGCAGGGCATTTCTCTTTGCATCCTGTTGCCTCCTCCTCCTACTGCGCTTCCTCCTCCTCTACCACCTCCTCATCCGCTCAGCGTAACACCTTCACCACCAACTTCAGCACATCCAGGGGGAAACGACAGCAGGCTGTTTTAAAACTGATATGTTTGGGGGATAAACCCCACACTGCGCAGGAGCTGTGGATGGGCCTTGAACAACAGACCGATGAGTGGTTGTTGCCACTGAGCCTCAAGCCAGGACTGGTGGTGTGCGACAATGGCCGAAATCTCGTAGCGGCTCTGGGCCTAACCGGTTTGACGCACATCCCTTGCCTGGCGCATGTGCCGAATTTGGTGGTACAGAAATTTCTAAAAAACTACCCGGATATGTCAGAGCTGCTGCAGAAAGTGCGGGCCGTCTGTGCGCACTTTCAACGTTCTCACCCTGGTGCTGCTCGCCTGTCTGCACTGCAGCAGAACTTCGGCCTTCCCGCTCACCGCCTCCTATGCGACGTGCCCACAAGGTGGAACACCACCTTGCACATGCTGGGGAGACTGTGCGAGCAGCAGCAGGCAATAGTGGAGTTTCAGCTGCAGCATGCACGGGTCAGTCGCTCTGCGGAACAACACCACTTCACCACCAACGAGTGGGCCTCCATGCGAGACCTGTGTACCATATTGCGGTGTTTTGAGTACTCCTCCAACATGGCCAGTGCTGATGACGCTGTGCTCTGCGTTACTATCCCACTTCTATGTCTGCTTGAGAAAACACTTCGGGCCATGATGGAAGAGGAGGAAGAGGGGTCATTTCCATGGTTATCAGGCCAGTCATTCACAAGTGACTCAGAGGGTGGCTTCCTGCACCAGCATAGGCCAGGTAAAACATTTTCAAGCCAAGGCACAGTTCTGGAGGATGAGGAGGACGAGGAAGATCATGAGGAGGAGGAGGAGGAGGAACCGCAGCAGGGTGGCAGCCAACGCAGCTCATGGGCATCACTGGAGCGTGTCTGGGGGGATACGGAGGACACCGATGATACACCTCCCACAGAGGACAGCTTGTCTTTGCCTCTGGGCAGCCTGGCACACATGGCCGACTACATGCTGCAGTGCCTGCTCAACGACAGCCGAGTTGCCCACATTGTAACTTGTTCTGATTACTGGGTGGCCACCCTGCAGGATCCCCGTTACAAGGATAACATGCCGTCCTTAATTCCTTCACTGGTGTGTGAGAGGAAGATGCGTGACTACAAGCACACACTGGTAGACGCGCTGCTGAGGGCATTCCCAAATGACACCGGGGGCTCAGTGGAAGCACAAGGCGAAGGCAGAGGAGGAGGAGGAAGAGGCCGCCAACGCAGCTGTGGCACCACCAGCACCTCAGAAGGCAGGGTTAGCATGGCCAAAATGTGGCAAAGCTTTGTCAGCAGCCCACCACAACAAACAGCACCACCAGCTGATGCTGCCACCACCATGTTTCACAGTGGGGATGGTGTGTTCAAGGTGATGCTCAGTGTTAGTTTTCTGCCACACATAGCATTTTATTTTTAGGCCAAAAAGTTCAATTTTGGCCTCATCTGACCAGAGCACCTTCTTCCACATGATTGCTGTGCCCCCACATAGCTTCTCGCAAACTGCAAATGGGACTTCTTATGGCTTTCTTTCAACAATGGCTTTCTTCTGGCCACTCTTCCATAAAAGCCAGATTTGTGGAGTGCATGACTAATAGTTGTCCTGTGGATGGATTCTCCCACCTGAGCTGCGGATATCTGCAGCTTCTCCAGAGTTACCATGAGCCTCTGGGCTGCTTCTCTGATTAATGCTGTCCTTGCCCAACCTGTCAGTTTAGGTGGATGGCCACATCTTGGTAGGCTTTCAGTTGTGCCATACTCTTTTCATTTTCGGATGATGGATTGAACAGCGCTCCATGAGATGTTCAATGCTTGGGATATTTTTTTTATAACCTAACCCTGCTTTAAACGTCTCCACAACTTTTCCCCTGACCTGTATAGTATGTTCCTTGGCCTTCATGATGCTGTTTGTTCACTAAGGTTCTCTAACATACCTCCGAGGGCTTTACAGAACAGCTGTATTTACAGTATACTGAGATTAAAGTACACACAGGTGGACTCTATTTACTAATTAGGTGACTTCTGAATGCAATTGGTTCCCCTAGATTTTAGATGATTTGTATGCAGCACTAAAAATCTATCACAGAGTCTCTAATATGAAAATGACAGATGGGACCCAGACACCAGCTTCAGTGTGTTTATCAAAGGCACCCCACACCACAGTGACACTCCAATCCCCTTACCAGATGGAAGATGTAAGCAGGCGTATAGGTATAACATCACAGGCTTCCTCTTCATAAGGTACTCTCAAAGTGATTCATCCAGGTGCAGGCTTTCCCCAAACCAAGCGGGTATAAAGGTGCCAATGACCACAATAAAAAAGCCACATAGGGAAGCCCGCACAGGTACCAAGCTAATTTTATTAAAAGTTGCATTTACATTAGTGTAAAAACGACAGGCAATGGATAAAATCCTCTGTATCAGCGTGATGTCCAGCAGGATAACAAGCCAGCGTGCGCCCCCGGGGGCGTGCAGCGCGGCAGTAGGTGGTGTGGTGTGTCAGTCTGACACACCGCATCTCTGATCTTAGTAAAGAGCCTCTGACGTAGGCTCTGTAGCACGTGATCAGCTGTGTCCAATCACATCTGATCACAGTGTAAATAGGAAGAGCCGTTTATTGACTTTTCCTCTACTCGCACTGACAGACACGAGTAGAGGAGAGCCGATTGGCTGCTCACCTGACAGGGGGGGTCTGCTCTGATTGATTATCAGTGCAGCCCCCCCCGAGGATTCCCACCCAGGACCACCAGGTATCAATGCCCAATAGGGATGGCACTCAGTGCCCATCAGTGATGCCTGCCAGTGCCTCCTTATCAGTGCTGCCTAACAGTGCCATCTATTAGTGCCAACCATCAGTGCCCATCAGTGCCACCTAGCAGTGCCAATAAGTGCCCACCAGTGCCACCTATCAGTGCCCATCAGTGCCACCTATCAGTGCCCATCAGTGCCACCTATGAGTGCCCATCAGTCCCACCTATCAGTGCCCATCAGTGCTGCATATCGGTGCCCATCAGTGCTGCTTGTCAGTGCCACCTATCATTGCCCATCAGTGCCACATCAGTGCCCATCAGTGCCACCTCATCAGTTCAGCCTCATCAGTGCCAATCAGTACTGTCTCATCAGTGTCCATCAGTGAAGGAGAAAACTTAATTATTTACAAAGATTTGTAACAGAAACAAAGAAAAACGTTTTTAAAAAAATGTTCAGCATTTCAGTTTTTATTTGTAGTGCAAAAAATAAAAAACACAGAGGTGATCAAATACCACCAAAAGAAAGCTCTATTTGTGGGGAAAAATGATAAAAATGTTGTTTGGGTACAGTGTTGCATGACCGCGCAATTGTCATTCAAAATACGACAGCGCTGAAAGCTGAAAATTGGTTTGGGCAGGAAGGGGGGAAAGTGCCCTGTATTTAAGTGGTTAACCTTGTTGTTGGAAGTGCAATATATGGCTACAAACACTGTAAGTTTTGGCATCACGTAACTATAGACCAGTAAGCTTTGACTTTTGTTGCATGAAAAATCACTTATAAAGCCACACCTAGAATATGAGGCCTAATTTTGGGCACCACATTATAAAAAGGATATCCAAGTTTTAAAAACGGTTCAAAGGAAACTAAGCGTTAGTCTTACTTACAATGAAAGATCAGAAAAATAGGATTCGATACGTTTGAAAAAAACATCTTTGATGTCTTACTTAACTCATTTAAATATATCTTAGACTGGTACAGATGTGGCAAACACCCTTTTATCCCAATGACTGTATAAAGGACAAGGATATATCAATTGCGTATGGAAGAAAGAAGGTTTTACCATTGGTCCATGAAGAGGTTCATTTTAGTAGGAGTGCTTAAGCTGTAAAATGCTGTGTTGCAGTAAAGTCAAAATTTAAGGACTGGATGATTTTCTTGCAATTGAATAATATCATAACTTACAAAGTTATATTCCCCAAAGTTCTCCCACATTTCTTTTAGTAACTACAGGGATATAAATCAAACTGGGTTTTTACCAGCATGGCCATCCTTGCATAGCTATATCTCTTTGTCTGTTTGGGATGTTGTAGCAGCTCCACTGAATCCTCTATCATAATAAAAAGGTTTCTTTTCAGTTGCCAATTTCTTCATTTAAGCCTATTCTCCTTTATAACATAGCATTGCTATCATTATGTAATAAATATTGTTTAAGAATGAGCTCTCCTTGGTTCTTTACAAAAGATCTAGCCAAGGTGACATGCTTTGAGGGTTTGTGTGCTATATTCAAGGGTTTCTCAGAATGCCTCAGAATAAGAATAGACCTTTACCGAGACACCCAGGATGTCATTCTAAAGAGGCATTTGTATACCAATGCTGTCTAAGGATTCTAAACGTATGTGTTGATACAACAATAGATGGCCATTTACAATAAGCACATGTAGGTTAAAAACAGAATTGTTAAAATATTCTATCTTTAGAAAAAAAACTAAAAGACATTCAATAACAAGAGAGTTCATAAATCAAATGTCTATAATGTGCCTTCAATTTTACTTGGACTGTAAAGTGCAAATCTTATTTCACAGGTGATGAAGCAAATTTCATATACTGTCACAAGGGAAACATAGTTATTAATATTTTTGAGTGTTAAACATAGTTTTTTGTATATTATTACTGAGAGTGAAAGTAAAATTCAGTGAACCTAATGTACCCTTCAAGAGAGTTGTAGTTAAACCATTATACATACAGTATCTAACTAGCACAGTAATGCCACTCTGCATAACCAAAATAGTACAATGTATTTAATTGTAACATGAACATTTTGTGACATTGTTATTGAAAATAACCTCTATGTGTCAATCCCCAGCCACGATTTTTTAAAACTGTGAAAAAATGTCAGTTTCACCTGTATCATGGTAACACTGGTGCATTCTCTATGCTGTAGTCTGAACAATTCTAACATTGTCATTTTCTGCTCATGTGATTTACTCGCTACTTTTTCCATTACCTTTTTTTTCTTATTATTAAGTTATATGTGGGGGATATGTGCTTACAGTAGGCATGCTCTCTGTTTTACTGTTTTGACCTATTTAAATGCATTTTTCTGTAGTTGCAACAAACTCTATCGGGTTATTATTGCTTTTGTTTACTTATGTGATTTGATATCTCACTCTGTCCTCCTCTCCTGTTTAGTGCTAAATAGTTCAGTCCTAACTAGAATCTCTGTGTTTCTTACACGTTCCTTCAGTCAGTTTTAATTCTACACAGAGACAGGGTTTAGGAAATTCATTGTTCTCCTACACTTCAAAAGACTGGAGACACCTCTGTACTTCACTTATCTGAAGTCAAATTGCATTGGATTCAACTTCTGTTTCTTACTGAAGAGTGAGGCTGCCTCTGGATGGTGCCAGGTCAGTAAGCATGTGACCCTACTATCTGGACAGACTGGGTCTATTGTGGTGAATATATTGCATATCAATGCATAAAGCAGCATTGAAATGGAAAACATAGCATTCAGGAACTACTGGAATGCATATATCTGTTTTATCAGCACAGTGCTAAATTCTTTCTTCATACAAATATACAATCCCTGACAAAAGTCTTGTCGCTTATCCATTTTGTAGAAACACCTGCTATTAACCTGACTTTTAATTAATCAATTGGTGTTAGAAATAGCTCATATGAGAAGCTAAAACCCTCCCAAATGATGTTTAATGCACTGAAATAAATTGGTTTCACTGAAAAAAGATTTATCATTTAATCAAGACAGAAAGGTAAAATTTTGGCAAGACAAAAGTTTTGTCGCCTATACAGAAATTGAACAAATTTACTGCAAATACAAAAATATGTCAGAAAATTAAGTAATGGTGCTGTGAGATCCAAATTTAATATCTTGTATGACTTCCACGAGCTTGAAGGACTGCATCCATGGGGTTTGGCAAGGATTCATACAATTTATTGATGAAGTCATCAGGAATAGCAAAGAAAGCAGTCTTGCATGCCTCCAGGGGTTCATCAATATTCTTTGGTTTAGTCTTCCATGCTTCCTCTTTCATCCTACTCCACATATGCTCAATGATGTTCATGTCTGGTGACGGGGCTGGCCAATCCTGGAGCATCTTGATCTTCTTCGCCTTGAGGAACTTTGATGTGGAGATGGAAGTATGCGATGGAGCACCATCCTGCTGCAGAATTTGGCCTCTTTTATGGTTGGGAATATAAGAGGTAGCTAAGATTTCTTGGTATTTTAGACTATTGATGTTGCCTTCCACCCTGCAGATCTCTTGCACACCCTCATACTGGATGTAACCCCAGACCATGATTTTTCTGCCACCAAACTTCACTGTTCTCTGGGTGAATCTCGGATCCATGCGGGCTCCAGTAGGTCTCCTGCAATATTTGCGGCGACTGTGGTGTATTTCAACAGAAGTTTCATCTGAAAAATCCACCTTCTTCCACTTTTTCAGCGTCTATCCTTTTCGCAGGCTGTGGGCCTTGGCAAATGCCACACGGTTTTTCAATTGTCTTTTGTTTAGTGCTGTCTTCTGGGCACTGATTCGACCATGGAGGCCATTTCGAGACAGAATCCGACAAACTGTTCTGGTTGACACAGGGACTTCAGGTGATCAGGTCTCGTGAAGCTCTGCTGCAGTGGAAAATGGGCTGGCCTTGGATTTTCGAGCCAACAAACGGTCCTCTCGAGCAGTTGTCTTGTGGGGTCTGCCTGACCTGGGCTTGTCAAAAACATCTCCAGTCTCTTCAAATCTTTTTTTAACCCTCTGTACTTGACACTGAGACACATTGAAGGTGTCTGCCACATCAGCAGTGGATCTGTTCTTCAGCCTCTTGATAATCAAAACTTTAGTCTCAGGGTGAATCTTAGGCATGTTTGCAGAGGTCTAGTTGCAGTTGATGTGAAGGTCTAGTGTACTGGGGTTCTTTTTATACACACCTGAGATCTCATTGATCCATTATTAGTCACAGATGAAGCTCATATGACAAGGCGACAACACTTATGTCTTTGCAAAAATTTACTCAATGGGCTTTACCAAGCTGTGAATATTAGAGTACTTTTTGACAGTTCCTTTTTGCACTGAAACATTATTACAAAAGCTGTTGGGATTAAAACGAGCCATTTCTTGAAAAAAAATCTTGATTAGAAATATATTTCAGCGGCACTTCAGGTAAATTTGTACACAAGCAACAAGACTTTTGTCAGGGACTGTTCTGTAGATATACAGTTTAAGTAGAAGGAAGCATGAGTCACTGTTTACTAATCAGGCCTTTTCATACTTTACAGATGCCTACCCCTGAACTATTTAGACTACTCCAAATCCTACAATTCCTTCATACTGAAAGCTTTCTTACATAACTGCATGTAAGTGGGTCTAGGAAAAACTATTAACTGTGATCTTTGGCCTAAATGGCCTTACCATATATTTAGGGGCATTATAAATGTTTCTTTTTTCAGGTTCAAAAAATTATATTGAAAGATAACAGGGGTCATATGACCTTGTGGAATAACAGAGGGGGATCACCCCGTACGGATAAGGAAAAGGGAAGCGAGCAGGTGGTGTGTACAAGATCATAAAAGGGGCATTATAAATGTTTCTGTCAGGAAAGGTGCATTCCTGTTCACAGAAGATTGGTCTGTGGCAACTTTGCAGGTGCACATGGGCTAGCGTGAACACAAACGGGTGCATGAAAAGGTAAATGGGTGTGTGAGCATGCACAAATGCCTGGCAGACTATTTAAGCTGCACTAGGGCCTTGGGTCCTTGCCATTTGGTCTGCTACATTTCCTGAATACCTTATACCTGTTCCTGTGTTGACTCCCTGTTACCGACTTGATCTGCTTCTGACTCTGAACGCGGCCTGTACCGAGCCCTGGCTTGTCTTTGGATTTTGTTCCTTTTGCTAACCCGCCCATCTGCCTGCCGTTACTGACCCTTGCCTGTCTTCGATTAATCCTCTGCCATTTGCCTTCTTAATAAACCTATACCCAATCTCCTTGTCTAAGTCTTGGACCCAATAAATATGGACACACATGTGGGCCTTCTTAATAAACGTATCCCCAATCTCTCTATACACTCCTAGATATTGTGTTCTCTATAATGCTAGATGCTAATATATCAGTAACATGATTCTGTAAGACATCAACAATTCCCATAGCTACTATCAGGGTAAAAATTGGATTTTGACTCATAAAAATTAGCCAGCATTGTAAATGAAAAAATAACTAGATTAGATAATTCTTAGATTTGATTACTAAATTTCTCTCTTTGTATTATTCTTCTGCAAAGGCACTCTTTGTCTATACATAGAAAATATAGTAATACAAGATGTATTCCTTTATGTATTACCTCAATAACCACTATTGAAATTTTCAGTATCACCGATGTTGAATATTGCCAATAGTTCCAAACTGTTTGTAATTTACAGCCTTTATTGTAAAAAATCATTAAAAATTTAATTTAAAATCAATAAAAATAAAACTGTATTGAAAGCAGAAGGTAGCACAAACCATAAAGTAATTTTGTTACTGTCCAGGCAATAACATAATGTTCCCTTTCAGTCTCTCTAAAAAAAAAAAAAGAAGTATAAATAGGGTTACAATATGTGTGTAGTGCACCCCCTAGGGAGCCACAAGAAGAATGGGATTCCCCACCCTGCACAGCTAGGCACACCGAATCTTCATAGCCACACTTAAGTTAGAGAATAGTCTGTGACATTTTTTTTTTCGTATTATTGAGGGTAATAATTTGAACAGGGATGGGAGGTTATAGGATGCCCACTTGACTTTAACAACTTCAGGGACAACTTTTCCTATATAAAGTCTCTATATACAGCTCCTCTTCTTTACTCCAGCACACGCTTGCAGAAATTAGCTAGAACATTGAGAGTACCTGACAGTCACTTAGTCAGGTGAAATAATGGCCCTTTACAGGCAGGAACCCAAGGCCCCTTAATTGTATAGCAGAATTTCACTGTCCAGTAGGCTTGTGCAATTAGTTTCGTTCCGAATTTCGTTTTTTACCAAATTTTGCAAAATTCGGCAATTCGGACGAATTCCGAATTTTCAATTTCCGAATTTTTCCGAATTTTAGTTTTTCCGAATGGCGGTAATTCGGAAATTCGCGGTAATTCGGAAATTCACAGTAATTCGGCAATTTTGTTAATTCAGAAATTCGCGGTAATTCGGCAATTGCGGTAATTCGGAAATTCGCGGTAATTCGGCAATTGCGGTAATTCGGAAATTCGGCAATTGGAACAGGCGAAATTCCGAAATTCGGAAATCCGAAAATTGGAAAAAACTAAGAATATTTGAAATAACTAACTAATAACTATTCAATTATAGGTATTGGAATTTCCTTGAAAGTTTGGCTGTTAATTAACTTAGATATGAAATTTAGCACTAATAGTCATACTTTCAAGAAAATTTCAATACCTATATTTAATAGTATTATTTATTGATAATTTATATCCATAACTTTAAAAGAACTTTCATACTGATAATCACGATTTAAAGTATAGATTCAATTAATTGTCGGTTTGAAAGTTCCTTTAAGGTTATGGATATTAACTTATCAATAATCAATCAATAAAGTTTATAAGAATCAAAAAAGGTTAAAAGCCTAAAGGCTTAAAGCCTTAAAGCGGACAAGGTTAACGGCTTAAAGGCTTAATGGCGTTAACGGCTTAATGGCGCTTAAAGGCTTAATGGCGTTAACGGCTTAATGGCGCTTAAAGACTTAATTGTTTTAACGGCTTAA
>BLSH010025166.1:316565-327621 GCA_018402905.1 Glandirana rugosa | reverse complement strand
AAACTGTGTGTTAAACTTTAACTAAAACCGGGAGAAACCATACTACTGTTCTGCAAGCATCTGGAAACTGTGTGTTAAACTTTAACTAAAACCGGGAGAAACCATACTACTGTTCTGCAAGCATCTGGAAACTGTGTGTTAAACTTTAACTAAAACCGGGAGAAACCATACTACTGTTCTACAAGCATCTGGAAACTGTGTGTTAAACTTTAACTAAAACCGGGAGAAACCATACTACTCTTATGCAAGCATCTGGAAACTGTGTATTAAACTTTAACTAAAACCGGGAGAAACCATACTACTGTTCTACAAGCATCTGGAAACTGTGTGTTAAACTTTAACTAAAAGTGGGAGAAACCATACTACTGTTCTACAATCATCTGGAAACTGTGTTAAACTTTAAATAAAACCGGGAGAAGCCATATCCATGTTTTAAAATCATCTAAAAACTATGTGTGAAACTATAGCAGAGAGAAGAATGGGGATATGGGTTCGCTCTGCTATAGTTTCACACACAGTTTTTAGATGATTTTAGAACAGTGATATGGGTTCACTCTGCTATAATTTCAAACACAGTTTTTAGATGATTTTAGAACAGGGATATGGGTTCGCTCTGCTATAATTTCACACACAGTTTTTAGATGATTTTAGAACAGGGATATGGGTTCGCTCTGCTATAATTTCACACACAGTTTTTAGATGATTTTAGAACAGTGATATGGGTTCGCTCTACTATAGTTTCACACACAGTTTTTAGATGATTTTAGAACAGTGATATGGGTTCGCCCAGTTTTAGTTAAAGTTTAACACACAGTTTCCAGATGCTTGTAGAACAGTAGTATGGTTTCTCCCGGTTTTAATTAAAGTTTAACACACAGTTTCCAGATGCTTGTAGAACAGTAGTATGGTTTCTCCCGGTTTTAGTTAAAGTTTAACACACAGTTTCCAGATACTTGCAGAACAGTAGTATGGTTTCTCTCGGTTTTAGTTAAAGTTTAACACACAGTTTCCAGATGATTGTAGAACAGTAGTATGGTTTTTCCCGGTTTTAGTTAAAGTTTAACACACAGTTTCCAGATGCTTGCAGAACAGTAGTATGGTTTCTCCCGGTTTTAGTTAAAGTTTAACACACAGTTTCCAGATGATTGTAGAACAGTAGTATGGTTTCTCCCGCTTTTAGTTAAAGTTTAAGACACAGTTTCCAGATGCTTGCAGAACAGTAGTATGGTTTCTCCCGGTTTTAGTTAAAGTTTAACACACAGTTTCCAGATGATTGTAGAACAGTAGTATGGTTTCTCCCGGTTTTAGTTTAAGTTTAACAAACAGTTTCCAGATGCTTGCAGAACTGTAGTATGGTTTCTCCCGGTTTTAGTTAAAGTTTAACACACAGTTTCCAGATGATTGTAGAACAGTGATATGGGTTCTCCAGGCTTATTTATGCTTTTTTGACACAATTTGAAGATGATTTTAGAACAGTGATATGGCTTCTACCGTTAATTAATACTTTTCAGACACAGTTTGAAGATGGTCCACATCCACCTCCATTTTTGATTTTTTTAAAAAAAATGCTTTTAGTTATTTCCCTGTCCCCATTTCTTTGTAGGGAGCTTGTCCGACCCTTACCCCCATTTCCCTTCCTTTTGCAGACCTCTAGGACTTTCCAGGACTTTTTTACAGCAATTTTCAGAACTTTTTGTAAAATTACCAGAACCCCGGACCCAAACCCGGACTTTTTTTGAAAAGTCCGGGTTCGGGTCCGGGTCCCGGACACCCAAAATTTTGGTATGGACCCGAACTTTACAGTCCGGGTTCGCTCAACACTAATTATGAATTATAATAAGCTATTATTTTTTCAAATGTTCTTCCTTATTTCTGACTTTTGCAGTGTGTGACTGTATATATGCATACTGTATGTATGTGTGTGTGAATACTAGGTGTGTATATACTGTGCTTATATTGTATGTAAACACACAGTATACATACAATATACATCCAATATACACACAGTATATACACACCCAGTATGCACACACACATACATACAGTATGCATATATACAGTCACACACTGCAAAAGTCGGAAATAAGGAAAAACATTTGAAATAATAATAGCTTATTATAATTTATAATAAGTAAAAATTATAAATTAATAACTTATTATTTCAAATGTTCTTCCTTATTTCCGAATTTCGGAAATAAAAAAGAATATTTGAAATAATAATAAATAACTATTAAATATAGGTATTGAAATTTTCTAGAAAGTATGACTATTCGTGCTAAATTTCATATTTAAGTTCATTAACAACCAAACTTTCAATGAAATTTCCATACCTATAATTTAATAGTTATTAGTTAGTTATTATTTCAAATATTCTTAGTTTTTTCCAATTTTCGGATTTCCGAATTTCGGATTTTCGTCTGCTCCGATTGTCGAATTTCCGAATTACAGCGAATTTCCGAATTACCGCAATTGCCGAATTACCGCGAATTTCCAAATTTTCGAATTACCGCAATTGCCGAATTACCGCAAATTTCCGAATTACCGCAATTGTCGAATTACCGCAAATTTCCGAATTTCGGATTTCCGAATTTTTAATTTCCGAATTACGAATTTTTTTAATTTCCGAATTTCCGAATTTTTTGAATTTCCGAATTTCCGAAAAACGAAAAATGAATTTTTTAGCCATGCACAAGTCTACTGTCCAGCTAGCATTACTCTTGGGACTAATGATCCCAGCACCACTTCTTCAAGCACTGCCAACCCACCTGGCTGCAGCTGCCCCTTTCACTAGCCCTCCATGCTATCTTCTCCCCACCATGCTCTAGACTGACACTCACCAACCCTACCTGGCTGACTCTCTGAAGATTTTCCAGATGTGCTGAACTGCTCCCTCTGTCCTCTCTCCTTGCTCTTGTGCCTGCAGGAAGGGTTTCCTCTGTGTGTTTTAGAAGGAATCTTCCAGCGCTGGAGCCCCAGGCCCAAAGTCAACCCCCCAGACTATGGGGCATCATCAAGCCTTTTTAGAACTTCATCTCCATCTTCCATCTGACTGCCCCATCCCTGGCATGTCTATTTATGTGGTGGCCTGCCCCCTGCCAGCCCTTCACTGAGAATTGGCTAAGGCCCTCATAATTATTCCATGCAGCACAATCTATTTTCCACCCTCTATATCCATAACATTCTCCAATGCCCCAGAAAACAGGGGGAGGCATCAAAGAAGCTGGTAGGATGAGTCACCCAGCCCTGAGCCACTAAATCCTGACCCAGATTTACAGCCCAGGCTTGGCCCTCAGCAATTTTCCTACACTATCAACTACACTAACATTGTAGCACACTAGAGTGTGCTACACAAGTTTGTAAGTTAAGGCTGTATTTACATTGCTCTGTGTTCATGCAATGTGCACGGTAACACACATGTGTAGATGTGAGCATCACTTCCTCAAACTCAACTTGTCTAAAACTGAACTCATAATATTTCCTCCCCCACGTGCCATTTCCCCCGACTTCTCAGTCAAGAGCAATGGCACAACCATCCACCCATCCCCACATGTTAGGGTGCTTGGTGTTATCCTGGATTCTGAACTCTGCTTTTGGCCTCAATCACCGCAACATCTCTAAATACGTCCCTTCCTAACCAATGAAACCACAAAGCTCCTGATTCACTCCCTGGTCATCTCTCACCTTGACTACTGCAACTCCCTCCTCACTGGCCTACCTTTAAATAGACTATCCCCCCTCCGGTTACAAACCGTTCAGCGTCTGCTACCCCTCTATGCCATTCCCTCCATTGGCTGCCACTCGCCCAATGAATTAAATTCAAAATACTAACAATCAGCTAAAAAGCCATCCACAACTCTGCTCCCAGCTACATCACCAGCCTAGTCTCAAAATACCAACCAAACTGTCCTCTTCGCTCCTCCCAAGACCTCCTGCTCTCCAGCTCCCTCATCACCTCCTCTCATACTCACCTCCAAGACTTCTCCCGAGCCTCTCCCATTCCCTTGAACTCCCTACCCCAATCTGTCAGACTGTCCCCAAATCTATCCACCTTCAGGCGATCCCTGAAAACTTTTCTCTTCAGGGAAGCCTATCCTGCCACCACCTAACAACTACACTCCTTATTTTCTCAATCAGCTCATCCCCCGTAGTTATTACCCTTTCGTATCATTTAACCCTCCCTCCTAGATTGTAAGCTCTAATGAGCAGGGCCCTCTGATCCCTCCTGTATTGAACTGCATTGTAATTGTACTGTCTGCCCTAATATTGTAAAGCGCTGCACAAACTGTCGGCTCTATATAAATCCTGTATACTGTAATAATAATAATAATAGAATTTCCCATTGTCTTCACACTAAGCTAAAGTGCATATTTGTTAACCGTGCAAATAGGATAGAACGGGATTTCTACTTCACATGAATTTTCATGTAGCAAATTCGCTGTTTCAAAATGAACAAGTGTGAATATGCCCTTAATGTAGTAAATCACAGGTACAGGTTAAAAGTAAGTGCTTATTTGTAACATGTACCTGTGATTTACTTTACTTCAAATTAGTTGATTTTATGGATAAAGTAGACAATTGACCAGGGTGTAAGATTAGCACAGGCTAAACGTTGTACACTAAGCTACATTAAAGTGATTGTAAAGTCTTGTTTAAAAAAAAAATAACAAACACATTATACTTACCTGCTCTGTGCAGTTGGTTTTGCACAGAGCAGCCTGGATCTTCCTTTTCTCAGGTCTCCCTTTGCTGCTCTTGGCCGCTCCCTCCTATTGAGTGTCCCCACAGCAAGGAGCTTGCTATGGGGGCACCCAAGCCAAGTCACAGCTCCATGTATCCATTCAGACACAGAGCCCTGCCCCCTCTCTCCCCTAATTGACTAACTGACTTTGATTGACAGTTGCAGGAGCCAATGGCGCTGCTGCTCTGTCTCAGCCAATCAGGAGGAGAGTCCCGGATGGCTAAGACACTTGCGGACATCGCTGGAGAGAGATGGGGCCCAGGTAAGTAATTGGGGGGTGCTGGGGAGGCTGCCACACACAGAAGGTTTTTTTCATCTTAATGCATAGAATGCATTAAGATAAAAAAACATTCTGCCTTTACAACTCCTTTAAAGTGGATTTAAACCCGATTCATGAAATTTGAGCTGGGTACATCTATCTGCAGAGTTTTCTTATCTCTCTCCAAAGCCCTGTGTCTCATAGCTCTGTCCTGCACCATTTCTCTGTTATCAGCCTGACAAGTTCTGGACAATACAAGGCAGAGAGCTGAAAGTCTCTACCTATGAGGAGAGGAGTGTGTGCCTTTTCTCCAATCAGCTTACTTGGCTGTGTGCCCAGGCTTCGTTGTAGTTCTTAGTAGGAAGAGAAAAAATTCTAACACGATCTCCACTTTCTAAAGGATATTTACAGCTGAAGACAGCAGATATGCATGTAAAATTTATATAGGGAGGTTTATTTAATCTTTGTATCATCTGAGGCTGCTCACTTCACTGGGTATATACAGGGTGTACATTCACTTTAAATAATAGTGAACATTTGAAACCTAGTTCTGAATGCAGTTCATGCATTATCTGATGGTTGTATGCCAGCTGCCCTGTGTGCCAAGCTGGCTGGTACTCAAATTGGTACAGTTTCCTATCTACTGGATGGGACTCGGCATCTATTCAACCAAATTAGAAGGCATAATCCCAGTACAGTATTTATGTTTAGAAACCTGGCTTATTCTAATATTTCAAAGCACCCTGTACTTCAGTAAGATTCCAATTTTTCATGATTAACTATTTGCAGCTGGTATTTCTAACCAATAGTTAATAGTTTTATATTCCCTATAGTGAAAGTCAATTACTATACTATACAGAAGGCTTATGGTTCATCATTTTTCTTTGTAATTAATTATGACTAAATTAACCACACTCTTATCAAAGCAAATGTAATTCTGAAATGTGGGTACCAGAAATAAATTGCTGTGTATTTTAATTATTTAAGACAAGTATGCAATTATGGACCAACAATGTTTTCTATTAATCTTAAAACTGATGCATTATTCTTTTATAGGTTCATTGAATACACTCTGAAATGAATTCCTTCTTTTGGTAGATTGCACAGCATAAGAACTTTTAGTATAATACTATTCTTGTATGATATAGATGCGTTTTTAAAGTTATAACTGTGCATGGCAAGATGCTGGGTATTTATGTTGTTAAGATAGCTGCAGGCAAAACATCTTTTTTCACTTAATGATGCTTTTCTCCACTCGCTTTAAATCTTTCTCAAGGAGTGGTTTGGAAAGGAAACCAAATTTAGGATGCAATATAGTTTAAAGCAAGTAAACAACAAACATAAGATACTGTTTCACACCATAGCAGCAAGTTTATTTTTACCTTTGCCTCAATAACCTTTCCATCTGTTGTCATCATCTGTTTGTATCAATGTAAATGTCCACTTTAACGTTTCTACCATAGAGCCTAAAAGAAATTCTTGATTTTTTTCCTCTTACGTCAAGACATTAAGAACATGTCTGAATATCATTTAGCATCTACATGCTAAACATAAACTTGCACAGAAGGACAATAACACACTATGCTGCTTTATTGTCTGCAAAAGCACAATAGTGGAGCACTTAAAGTGGTTGTCAATTTGTGACAACCACTTTAGCCTACAGGTAAGCCTAAAATAACGCTTACCTGTAGGTGCCCTGCATATCTCCTAATCCAGTACGGTTCAGGATATATGCAGAGTATTTGCTCTGCCGATGTCATGTCGGCACATGCGCAGTGAAGAAGCGGCCTCCGTGCCGTTCCTCCACTGCGACCGTGCCGTAACTGGCGTCTCCCGTGCACATGCGTGGGAGTGACGTCACGCGCATCCGGCCAGTCACAGCTCCAGAGTCGTGGCTCCGGAAGGAAGAGGGGCAGAAGATGGATGCTGCCAGGACAGGGGACAGTGCTGGACGTCGCACGCAGGCTTTGTTTCTAGGTAAGTGGCACATAATGGGCTACTATGCGATGCATAGTAGCCCATTATGCTTCTACATTACTGGGGAATATAGAGGAAGTAAACCCAATCTGGCTTTACTTCCTCTTTAACTCACAAAACACATTTTTTGATGCCAAGAAAATACTTTTTCAGTTGGCTATGGCCATTGAAACGAGACTGCATTTATTTTTAATTTATTTTTTAAATGTTCTAGGAAATTCATAAGCATTCTGCACATAGACTATTTTATCATGATAAGAAATATAATCAAGTGACATTAAATGATTTCGTTAAACATCATTAAAGAAACTGAGGTATTTAAAAGGGTAAATCTGCATAAAAAATATATTTTTTCAAGGTGGGTGCAGTTGGGTTGAAGCAAACATATTTTTCCTGTACATCTCAGGACTCTAGGGGGTGATATGTTGGTATTATCTCAGCTCCCATTTCCATCCATCTGCTATGACTTATATTGGAAAGGCTCATTCTCACTGCTGTTTTTTTTATTCATTTTCCTTACCATTTGCAGAATACAACAGGAGGATTGAATCCTCATGTTATTGTGGAAAACATGTAGCTAGAATGGTCAGAGTTAGACTCTTTGCAAGGTTTATTAATGATTTCCCTGACCCTATTGTGGAAATTGTTACTGGAACAATGAATGGACATCTCTGACAGGAACAAACAACAAAAACGTCCACTTTTTTTAGTAGGGTAGGGAACGGATGAAACCCTTGTCAGCTTTTTCTCGCTTTCTATGTCCTCTCTTCAGTTTTCTCCTAACTTCATGTCCCAGTGACGGCATTGTTAACATTTTTCCCAATAGGGTCAGGAGAACAATATAAAAACTGCTAATGCTGCAGCTCTTTACAAAAAAAAAAAAAAAATGTTTTATAGACTCGTCACCCATTTCTCATTTCTGACGTCTGAGCAATTAGGTGTACTTAGCTTTTCTGGATTCTGCACTCCAACCATTTTTATTTTGTTTACTAAGTAATTCAATGTGGAAAAGGTTCTACTTTCACCACGATATTTAAAACGAAAATTATAGTTTTTATTTTGCCATTTCAAGCCTAAGACAAAGCAAACAGATCATTGGTACAGTCTATTTTCAAAATATGAAACAATAAAGTTACAATTTAGTAAGAAGATGAAGAAAAAAAAAGCCAGGTGTGAAGAAATGCTGTAAAGTAAAAATATTTGGTGTGACTACCCTTTGGGGCAAATCACATGCCTCCCTGATGATATGTCATGATGGATAGGTATCTGCCTGTATTTCTCATCATTGAGAACACTATTGTTTGGGCAACACTTAGGACCGTAGATGCAATGGTCAGAAATCCACAGACTCTTTTCCCCCTTCTCAGTGCTTATTCGTAGAGGCCTCTATGATTAAGCCCCGAAAAATGGTTCTCTACAGGGGGAGAATAGGAGCTGAAGCCATATTTTACCCAACTCATTCATGCTAATGCAACAGGAAATCTGTGTGTGTGTGCAAACAGCCACCATTTTTTTAAGTCTATTAGAGCATCACAAGCCAATTGCACCAGTCTTTTCATATGCTGATCCAACTGACACAGGTTTCGGGTGAATTTGAGTGGTACTATTCTCATTGTTTTGGGCTACATACAGTATGTAAGTTAGTTCTCCAAGATGTTGATGAGGGAACTTAACCACTTCAGCCCCGGAAGAATTTCCCACTTTAGGACCAGAGCACTTTTTGCGATTCGGCGCTGCGTCGCTTTAACTGACAATTGCGACGTTGTACCCAAACAAAATTTGCATCCTTTTTTTCCCACAAATAGAGCTTTCTTTTGGTGGTATTTGATCGCCTCTGCGTCATTTCTTATCACCGTTATAAACAAAAGAAGAGCGACCATTTTGCAAAAAAACCCAAATTTCTTACTTTTTGCTAAAATTCAAATCCAAAAAAAAATACAAAAAAACATTTTTTTTCACCGTTTTTGGCCGATTTATATAATTCCTCATATTTTCGATAAAAAAAATTGCAATCGGCGTTTATTGATTGGTTTGCGCAAAAGTGGCCGTGTTTAGGGATGGTGAGAATTCATTTCTGGGGTTTTTTTATTTTTTTATTTTTTACTAGTAATGGCGGCGATCTGCGATTTTTAGCGGTAATGCGATATTGGGGCAGACATGTCGGAACATTTTTGACACTTTTTTGGGACCAATGACATTTATTCAGCGATCAGAAATTTAAATGTCCACTGATTACTGTATAAATGTCATTGGCAGTGAAGGTGTTAACCTGCAGGGGGAGAGCTAGGGGTTAATCGTGTTCCCTGGGTGTGTTCTTACTGTGGGGGGGTTGGGCTAACATAGGCATGAGAGATCTAACTGATCCCAGTGACAGGGATCAGTAGATCTCTCATGCCCCACTGACAGAGCGGGGAACCGCCGTGTTTACATCGGCGGTTCCCCGTTCTTTCCCTATAGCCACTCATCGCGGCTCGCCGGCAGACATCGGGTCCGGCCGAGCCGCGGGCACACTCCCCTGGTGGCCAAATGCGGATCGCCGCTTATTTACGGCGATTCGCGCAGGGCTCCCCGACTGCCGCCGTGGAAAGACGGCGCGCGGTGGGGAACCTGTTAATTTACTCTTAATTTACAGCACTTTTTCAAACCTACCTAAAACCCTTTCACAGTACACTAGATATACTATGTATATACAGTATCTCACAAAAGTGAGTACACCCCTCACATTTTTGTAAATAATTTATTCTATCTTTTCTTGTGACAACACTGAAGAAATTACACTTCGCTACTTTGTAAAGTAGTGAGCGTACAGCTTATATAACAGTGTAAAATGTGTTGTCACACCAGGGAGGGAAAATGGCTAATTGGGCCCAATTTGGATATTTTCACTTAGGGGTGTACTTACTTTTGTTGCTATCGATTTAGACATTAATGGCTGTGTGTTGAGTTATTTTGAGGGGAAAGCAAATTTACACTATTATACAAGCTGTACACTCACTGCTTTACATTGTAGCAAAGTGTCATTTCTTCAGTGTTGTCACATGAAAAGATATAATAAAATATTTACAAAAACGCATATATACAGTATCTCACAAAAGTGAGTACACCCCTCACATTTTTGTAAATATTTTATTCTATCTTTCTAAGCTTTGCTGACTTCCATCATCTAATCATAGTAAGCAAAAATACATTTTTTCCCATGCATTTGATTGGTTATTCTTCGTAAAGGGATTTGTAACCACATTTCTTAAGCCAAGAGAAAATTGCCATACAAAGTGAGCAGCCTGTTGCCTTTAGTAAACCAACCCTAGTCACTTGTCGACCAGGCTTTTTCTGGCACTTTTTGCTTACAAGTTTAAATCAGTACTTTTGCTAGAAAATTACGTATAACTCCCAAACATTATACATTTTTTTAGCAGAGACCCTAAGGAATAAAATGTCGATCGTTGCAATTTTTTATGTCAGATGGTATTAGAAAAATAAAACAAAATGCAATAGTTACCCCAACTTTTTCTATAATGTGAAAGATGATGTAAATAGATACTTAACATGTCATGCTTTAAAATTGCACACGCACGTGGAATGGCGACAAACTACAGTACTCAAAAATCTCCATTGGCCACACTTTAAACGTTTTTACCTGTTTAGAGTTACAGATGAGGTCTAGCATTAGAATTATTGCTTTTGCTCTAACGCATGTGTAGTTCGAATAGCGTTTAAATATGCGTGTGCGACTTCCACATGTGTGATCTGGAGTAGACATTGAGATTTGTCCATTTTTGCAAATTTCACACCGGTTACCTCTAAAAACTCATGACATCAAACAGCGGTAAGGTGCACGCACACGTTAAAATTTCGTACTGTACAATTCATAGATAAATGTAGTAGAAAGTGTAATATCTTTTTCAACCCCATTGATAACGTAAAACAAAATAAAAAGATTATGGTAGACTGTATTTTTTAACGTTGCTAGCTGTAAAATAAGGAATCCCAGAGACGATTTTTTTACATATTACAAACCCTCAATATGCATTAAAAGATCGTTTTCATGACTAAATTTGAACATTCGTTTTTCACGGTCTTTT
>BLSH010025166.1:234343-254198 GCA_018402905.1 Glandirana rugosa | reverse complement strand
AAAAAAAAAAATTTTGAAAAAAGTGGCAGGGGAAAAAAAAAAAATGTCCCCTTTAAGAGCATTGGGCGGAAGCTACTTGTGACGTAGCTTCCGCCCAGCCTTGTTATGGAGCCGGGTGAGCGGCTTCAGCCGCTCACTCGGCACACGGACACCAGAGGGAAAGGACGCGATCATCTCCGCCGCTGCCGGCGGGTCCGGTAAGCGGCGGAGATGACCGGAAAGCGGCGGGAGGGGGGGGCACCTCTCCCGCCGCTGATAAAAGTGATCTCGCGGCGAATCCGCCGCGGAGATCACTTTTATCTTACGCAGAATCGCCTGCAGAAAAAAATGATACCGGGGTTATGGTAGCTATCTGCTACCATGACAACGGTATTCCACTTCAAAGTACCGCCGTCAAACGACGTACGGCGGTCCGGAAGTGGTTAACACTTTTCAAAATAAGGTTTTAATAATGAAAAGGTCAAAATTGGTGCAAATAAAATATTTACAGAAAAAGTTGTTTCAAAGAAATAAAGACAATATACAGCAACAGAGAGATAAGGTAGAATTAAGGAGGAAGGATACTTGCAATCAATGTCCTTGGGTTGAACAGTGTTTGTTTGATGAGCCAGATGTCAAAATGGTTCTCAAACTTGGCAGATGTTTCTGATTTGATGGTACAGGAGAACTGCCCAAACTGTCGTGGCATCTCCCTTTTCTGTGGGATCAAAGGGGTGTTAACATGTGGACTCTTGAACAATTAAGCTTTGGATGGTTGGTCGCTGGGAGGTCACCACTCATGACCATGTTCCAGGTACAATTTGTGATAAATATTCATATCTCTGCATCTCTATGGTTTTCAGAGTGCTAATATCCAGATTATGTCCAGCGTGAAAGTTGCTTCAAAATAAATATAAACATAATAGGTTTCCGATGTCTATTTTTTCTAGAAGGAATGAGTAGCGCCAGTAGTTTCCCATATGATCCGAGATATGGGTGTCATGTTGACTCAATGAGACACTCTTGAAAGATCCCAAAATTGTGGCAGACATTAGTGGGGAAATTGCCTTATATTTCTCTACTAATGTAGGCTCTGTGGAAAATCCAATCTCTGTGTGGGTTTCACACAAATGCTATATTAGGGGATCATGCTTAACCGGTTAATGACTGGCTCGCATACATTTACTGCTGCACTGTGGCAGCATAGCGCGAATCGAGTAGCATTCCACCGGCAGCGTGCTCTCCCTCAGTGTGGCTGTGGGTCAGGCGGACTCAATGTCCGCCGGTGACCCGCGAACGCTTACTACACAGGAAGAACAGGGAACCGCTGATGTAAACACGGTTGTTCCCCGTTCTGTCAGGCGGCATAACAGTGATCTACTGGTCCCTGTAATCGGGATCAGTTAGATTTGTCGTGCCCCTGCCAGCCCAGCCCCCATACACTTAGAACACAGTGAGGGAAAATGATATTTATACAGTGATCAGTGGCTATTTTTAGATCTGTGTAAATGTCCCAAAAAAGTGTCAAAAGTGTCCGACATGTCTGCCGCAATGTCCCAATAAAAATCGCAGATCGCTGCCATTATTAGTAAAACAAAATAAAATAGTAAAAATGCCATAAATCAATTCTCATAGTTTGTAAACGCTGCAACTTTTGTGCAAACAAAACAATAAACGCCAATTTTTTTTTTTTTAACAAAAATATGTAGAAGAATACATTTTGGCCTAAACTGATGAATACATTTTTTTTTTTTTGGATATTTATTATAGCAAAAAGTAAAAAATATATATTCTTTTCAAAATTGTCGCACTTTTTTTGTTTATAGCGGTGATCAGAAGTGATGTAGAGGTGATCAAATACCACCAAAAGAAAGCTCTATTTGTGGAAAAAAATTGTCAGTTAAAGCGACACAGTGCCGAATCACAAAAAGTGCTTTGGTCAGGAAGGGGGTAAATCCTTCCGGGGCTGAAGTGATTAAACATGGCCATGCAGCCAAGCAATGTTGTAACAAAACCTTGTCCGACCTTCTGGCTTGACTCCATTCCTTAGAATGTCAACACAAATCCAGACCAGATGATTGAATTGGAACTGGCTAGACTCCGGGCGGCCATAAGGGATCATTCCCTGTATAAACCAAAACATGTTCTGTTAAAGGCCCGTTGCTCTTTTTACAAGTATGGAGATAAGTGTGGCCGCCTACTGGCCAATGCCTTACATGCCAAGTGATCACAGACATACGTTCCAGCTCTACTTTTGTAGTCTGGTCTTATAGTTCATTCTTCTCCGGAGTTGGCGGAGAGTTTCCACGACTTTTACTCTAAATTGCATAACTTAGACCAACCTCCCACTTCTTACTATTCATCCCGGAGCTCCCTGCACATCCGCAACTATCTTAGGGAATCCAATCTTGATACGCTGACTACGGAGGAGCGTGAGGACCTTTCTAAGCCCATTACAGTGGAAGAATTTGCATTGGCCATAGCTGCCACACAGTCTGGTAAGGCCCCTGGCCCCGACAGGTTTACCCTCCCTTACTATAAACAGAACTAGGACTCCTTGGTACCTCACTTCATCACAGCTTTTAACGTGGTCTTGGGCGAACACAGATTCCCTGCGGACATGCAACGTGCCTCTATTTCAGTGATTCCTAAATCCGGTAAGGAGCCATTGCTATGTGCCAACTTTAGGCCTATCTCCTTTTTGAACTGTGATATGAAACTATTCACCAAAATCCTGGCTTATAGGATGAATGTCTTGTTACAACGCCTAATTGCACCAGATCAAATCAGTTTTATTCAGACTAGAGAGGCTAGGGACAACACTATTCGGACACTGAACATCATAGAAACAGCAAAACGTTCCCATATTTCCCCTTTGCTCCTGTCCACAGATGCCCAAAAGGTCTTTGACAGGGTGGATTGGGCCTTTCTCCATAAGACACTCAAATTTGTGGGAATGCCAGACCCCATCCTGTCATGGATTTCAGCCATTTACCAGAATCCCACTGCTTCTGTATGGGTAAATGGCTATGATTCCAGTCCTTTTTCCATCTCCAACGACACCAGACAGGTTTGCCCCCTGTCCCTCCTACTACTCGTTCTATCTCTGGAGCCGTTTTTACAACATATCAGAGGTAACCCATCTATTCAAAGCGTTGAAGCAAGAAACTACCAACACAAGGTGGTGGCGTTACAGGAGTTGAAACGCTATAGTAGCTTGTCTAAGTTCAAAGTCAACTTACAAAAATCGGAGGCCTTAAATGTCTCCTTACCAGACATTACCAGAGCGAGCTTACGCCCTTTTTTTCCATTCAAATGGGCTGCCCACTCAATTAAATATCTGGGGACGAAAATTCCTGCGAACCTAAATTACATTTTTCCCTCAACTACCAGCCTCTCCTGTCCACGCTAACCCCTGACCTTAAAAAGTGGGATTCTCTAGCCCTTGGTTTGGCAGTTGTAATGTACTTAAAATGAATGCGATGCCCGGACTCCTGTACTTATTGCAGGCACTGCCGGTAAAAATACCTCAGACCTTTTTCCACGTGGTACATTCGACATTCATCAAATTTATTTTGCGAGGTAGACATCCACACCTTGGTAGAGCGTTACTGTAACGACCTAAGCTGAAGTGCAAAGTGGGTTTCCCTGACCCGGCCCTGTATTAGACTTTGGTGCATATGACCAGGGTTGTAGATTGGTGCTGGCACAGTGTCCTGAAACTCTGGGTATTGCTGGAACAAGAGGCTGCCCAGGCTCCACTTCCTGGCCTACCCTAGGCAGGGAAAATCCACGTTACCCATTTAACTACTCATCCATTGATTGGCCCCACTTTAATGGAACTGGATGGGTTTTTCCTATTATCTTCACTAAGCAGTTCCCCTTCCCCAATGCCTCCAACTGTAGGACACCCGGGGTTTATACCCGGTCTCACCGATCCAACTATTCTTTTGCAAAGCTCACAGGGACTCCTGAGGGCCTCTCAGTGCTTGTGATCATCCGGTCGGATATCTACAGAGACTTTGCTCTTTGGATGGGCCCCTCTTATACTGGATCTCTGCAGGACTATTCAATTGTTGTACTTTCTGGGATCGTTGCCTAAACCAGCCCTGTTTGCACATAGGGTCCACTCTTTCTAGGAGCTTTATCTGGCAGAGGGCCTGATCCGGAGTTCCTTATCAACCTCTCATAAATCTTTGTTGGATCTCCATGCCACTGAGGACCCTCTGTTCTTAGCAAAATGGGAGAGAGACTTGCAAGTTACTTTTTCTGAGCCCCAAAAAGAAGTCCTCCCTATGCAGTAAATATCAGGAGACTACGTACAAAATTAAGACACATTGGTATAGAACCCCATCAGTTCTGGCAAAGATATCCCTCTTCAGACAGATCGCTATTGGCATTGTGGCCTCTATTTGGGTACCCTCCTATATCTTTTTCGGGAGTGTCCTACGCTTGCCACTTTCTGGCAACCAGTGCTTAAACTCATATATAAATTTACAGACATTTCTTTACAGGATAATCCAGCTGCGGTCCTGCTTAACCTTACCCCATTGTCAAGGAAACGTTACCACAAATCTCTTCTCAAACATCTCCTTAATGCTGCACAGGCTTGCATTCCACCTCTATGGAAGCAACAGTCTGCCCCAACGGTGGCCCAGTTGCTCGCAACAGTGAAGGACATAGAGCAAATGTAAGATCTGACCTCAGCTTTGCAGGATAAGTCAGAGGAACATACGTCCAGATGGTTTTACTAGGACCTCTTCTGATGAATTCCTCCAATATACCTAATTAAGATTCATCTTCTGTGTTTTCCACTGCTTGATGGACGCTGTTGATACCTGAACCTGGGAGGTGACCACTCCATCACCCTGCCACCCTCCCTAGCTTTCCTATCATTTCTTCCTCCCCCCTCTTTTTTTTCTTACCTCTCTCACTCCCCTTCCCTCTTTCTTCTTCAGCTTCCTTTCTATTTCTTTTAAAATAAATATATAAAAAATGATGTGTACAGGCTAGTATTATCTACCTCATTTTAGACTTCCCTCTACGACGTGATAGATTTTCCTGGTAATTTGGGGATCTCCCCCCTCAAACAAGCTTGCTTACATGTAGGTACGAATGTTTTAGCTCTTATATTGCATTTAATGCTTGTTTCGACCTTCCACAACATAGTAGGAAGTTTTGGTTGTACCTCATCAGCTTGACAATGATTGATTGTTCTAAAAAGTTGTCTTTTCATTGTACCTGTGACACATCTTTACATATAAAAAATGACTCCAAATGTGCTGGACAGAGGAAATTTTATCACTTCCTTTTGGTGGCCTGGGTACAAGAAAGATGTCAAAAGTTATGTAGCCTCGTGCCTGATCTGTGCATGCAATAAGACACCTCTCTCCTTAGGAGTTGCTCCAGCCATTCCCTGTTCCTTCAAGGCCATGGGGATCAATTTCTATGGACTTTGTGGTCAATTTACCCCCTTTAACCACTTCAGCCCTGGAAAGTTTTATCCCCTTCCTGCCCAGAGCACTTTTTGTAATTTGGCACTGCATCACTTTAACTGACAATTGCGCAGTCGTGCAATGTTGTACCCAAACAAAATTGACGTCCTTTTTTCCCCGCA
Organism: Glandirana rugosa; assembly: GCA_018402905.1. Taxonomy (NCBI): domain Eukaryota; kingdom Metazoa; phylum Chordata; class Amphibia; order Anura; family Ranidae; genus Glandirana; species Glandirana rugosa. Next base: position 248,602 of record BLSH010025166.1, on the reverse strand, counting down.
AATAAAGCTTTCCTTTGGTGGTATTTGATCTCCTCTGTGGTTTTTATTTTTTGCGCTATAAACAAAGAGCGACAATTTTGAAAAAAATATATATATTTTTTACTTTTTGTTATAATACATATCAAAAAAATATATATATAAAAAAACAAATGTATTCATCAGTTTAGGCCAAAATGTATTCTTCCATATTTTCTTGGTAAATAAAATCGCAAAAAGCGTTTATTGATTGGTTTGCGCAAAAGTTATCGCATCTACAAACTATGAGAATTGATTTATGGAGTTTTTATTGTTATTATTTTTTTTACTGCTAATGGCGGCGATCTGCAATTTTTATCAGGACTGCGATATTGCCGTGGACAGATCGGACACTTTTGACACTTTTTATGGGACCATTGACATTTATACAGCGAACAGAGCTAAAAATAGCCACTGATTACTGTATAAATGTCACTGGCAGGGAAGGGGTTTAACTGTAGGGGTGTCACGTACCTGATCCGAAGCTGATATGCCGAGAGAAGCTCCCCTTGCATCTGAACGCAGTGCACCTCTGGGGGTGAGATAGAGGGTACAGTGCATAAAGAAGCATGGGTCACCAGTAGAGAAGGATGAGCTGGAACTGCAGGAACCAGTAGACCAGGACAAGAAGAGCAGTCCTATAAGCTGCTGTAGCAAACACCCAGTAGGGGTGCAGCGCTCTTCTGATGGCAGGTTGGTGATAGTGCAGATGACACAGTCTGTAATTCAGGCCTGGATAGAACTGGTAAGAAGTAAGGCAGAGTCTGTGAAGCAGGCCGAGGGTCAAACACAGGTGAGCAGATAACAGTGATACTGCTAGGCAGACTAATGATCAGGTTCCAAGGATCAGGCAAAGAGAAGTCTGTAAGACAAGCAAAGGTCCAGGCACAGGAGATCAGGCAAGGGAAGCCCGTGAGGCAAGCAAATGGTCAAACACTGGAGAACAGGCAAGAGGAGTCCGTGAGTCAAGCAGAAGATCAAACACTGGAGATCGAATCGGAGCAGGTCAAAAGCCAAGCCGTGTCACAACCGGAAGCAAACAGGTGAAGCAAGTTCGGGTACAGGAATACAGGAAGCTGAAAGATGATCCAGCAATTAGTGTGTCATGGAGCCAACCTTTTATAGACCAGCAGAGAGCCTCATTGGTCATGGCGTGTGTGCGCGTCTCATCCTGTTGCGCGCAGTTGAGTCCTTGTGCGCATGCGCTCAGAGATGCGCTGATCAGGTCTATGACAAGGGGACGATCAAGGGGTTAAGTGTGTTCCCTCACTGTGTTCTAACTGCGTGGGGGCTGGGCTGGCAAGGACATGACAGATCTAACTGATCACAATTACTGGAATCAATAGATCACTGTCATGTCCCCTGACAGAACGGGAAACTGCCATGTTTACATTGGTGGTTCCCCGTTCTGCCTCTGTATTAGGCTATCGCGGGTTGCTGGCTGACATTGAGTCTGCCCCACCCGCGGCCACACTCACGCAGCAATTTGCACAGTGGAGCCAGCGGTCAGCAAGTGGTTAAAGAAATTACCACTGTCTTGGTTGTAGTCGACCGCCTCACTAAGATGGTTCACTTTATACCTGTTAAGGGGGTACCCTCTGCGGAACAAACTGTGGAGTTGATGGCTCTAGAAGTCTTTAGACTACATGAAATTCCTGAAGATGTAGTTTCAGACAGCACAGTTCACTTCAAAATATTTTTGAAAAGTTTATGCTCAGCTTTAGGAGTAACAATTAATGTCTTCTGCTTTTCATCCTCAGTCTAATGGTCAGACTGGGCATCATCCCATTTTTATCCTTGATCACCCTATCTTAACTCCAATTCCTGCTGTTACCAACAGATTAACTGCATTACAGGAGGTTCAGGAGAAATTGAGCGAGACTTTGAGGGAAGCTCAGGAAAGTTACAAGAAGGCTGCAGATAGACATATCACTTCCTACCTTTCATGTGGGTGACAAAGTTTGGTTATCTACCAAAAATTTGAAGGTTCATGTTCTATCTGCAAAGTTGGGGAAAAAGTTTGTAGGGCCATTCCAGATATCTGCTCAGATCAACCCAGTCGCCGTTTGCTTAAAAGTTCCCAACAGTATGAAGATTCACCCTGTGTTTCACATATCGCTACTCCATTTCATGAAAATCCTATTTTCTATAAGAATTCTTCCACCTCTTCCACCTGTTGAGATACAGGGTGAAGAAGAACTTGTGGTGGAGAAAATTCTTGATTATAGGATCTTTAGGAACAAATTACAATATCGGGTTTAATGGGAAGGATATGGGCCAGAAGAAAATTCTTGGGAGCCTGAGGAGAATATTTATGCCCTTAGATTAACAAGGGAATTCCACCGGAGTTTCACTCCCAAACCTGGCCCTGAGACGTCCTGGGAGGATGAGAGTACTGTCAGGACCCGGAATTGAACCTGGGGCCTCTGCTGTTTCTGGCAATGAATCTTCTCACTGATTTAAGCCATGTCTCTGCACCTCCAGTTTGCTAGAATATTGTGCTATCTCCAGCCAGTTCCTGTCTTTCCTGCTGTCGCCCATATTTGCTACCACTCGTTATTGACCCTTGGCTTGTTTCTCGACTACGCTTCTGCCTGATCCCAACCTGCAACTACTCCTTACTGACTTTTTGGCTTGTTTACTACTCTTCTGTTTGATCCCTATCTGCTTATCCGTTTCTAGACCCTGGCTTGCTCACCTCCTGGTGGGGCGATCCTGAGGACTGCGTCCTAGTAATTACATGCAGCAAAATCCATCTCCTCCATCTGGAGCTCTGATGAACACCAGTTAATACTTAGACTCTGCACCTCGGGTGAGCCCGTGTCATCTGTCAGGGTGACCTGCCTGTGTGCCTATCCCGCTGATTCCTGTGCAATTTTAATTGATCCAGCAAGTCCTATGTATGTATATAGCAATAATGGTTAGAGCCTTAATCAGATTTTTTATTTCAGTTTTTCAGATTCCTGTGTGAGCCTCCCATTGCTATAGCAACTGGTCTGCGAGCCTGACCCCTGATCATGAGAAGTACTTTATATACTGATATCCTTTATTCATGGTTCGAATAAGAACAAGTAAGCAGATATGAGGTACATTTCACATGCATTTATTGCAGGATAATGATTGCATCCTGCATATATAGTATATTTAATTGTTGTCAGATTTTGGAATATCAGGTAATAGAAATTTTGCGTCTAGTGTCTGTGTGCAATGTATGCATAAGCAATGCACTCCAGGCTCAGGGCCAGCATAGACAATGTGTTGAAGGGGAAATACCTTCACAAGTTACATATTCCAAAGTTAATTAAATGCAAACCAATGCCCTTTTTTGCAAAGTACACAATAACTATAACACACTCCAGTGTCCAGGTATACCTGTGCCAATGACAGATCTGATATTGAACATATAGTTCCATATAGGGAGAATTAGAGTACAGACCTCAAACATTTTATGTGATCAGCCTAACCTTGTACATAATCAAATTTAGTCATGAGGTTGGTAGACTATTTAACCATCTCAGTCATCCATAGACATCTGTAAAATGTGAGTGTAGACATTTTCTTCAGTCTTTAGGTGTACATATCTGAAAAATATATACAGGTAAAACTTTTTTGGTTTTGGCTAGAGTAACAAGCAGTAATAACTTATTTCAGGAGGTATTTGCATCCCTACTAGGGAGAGTTGCACACTTTATTTGCCACTGAGGTCAACATTTCAGTTGTCCCCAGAACAGAAATTAAGGGGAGGTCTAAACGGGGATATAGGTGCTTGAGAGATTTCCTGTCACTTCCTAATGTATCTACATGACAGAAAGTGAAGGGAAATATTCCAAATAGGGCACGGACTGCAAACAATCATGGGGTTTTAACCAATACCTGCTTTATTCAAAATGAAAAAAATGGTATACTTTAAGTATACTTTATTTCTCAGATGCACTTGTTAACTGCAAAAAAAAAAGTTTTTGTACACCTATAGAACAATCAGGGTACACTACAATATTTCCATTTAAAAGGGAAGATTACCTTTTTTTCCCTGAATACCCTTAAATTGGTTTTGATATGACAGATATGTGTAAGTGACACTGCCATTTAAGTCACAGTCATGAAATAAATATTTATGCGGCCACCTTATAAAAAAAGTGAATTCTCTAATAGTAATGCTTTCCCTCTGGCTTTAGGGACCCATTCACACCACCTCATTGTGGATTGTCCATGTTATTGCAATGTGTGGTAGCACATCATAGATGCAGTACACATCACAGTGCATCACATCATTTGCAAAAAATACAGCCTACACTAAGTTTTCATGCTTTGAGGTGCATTGCAGCACATTCATTCTGAATGGGCTTCCTAATAAAATGTACCCCAACACGCAAAAATTGTGAGTCACCAACCCTAGAGGATCAGCATTACAAACTAAGAATGTGGCAAGGAATGTTCATAAAAGGTTTCCTTGGTTTATATGTTAATTAGAAGACCAGAGAATTTTTGTTTTATTCTAGCAATAAGGTTGTGGCAATGTGTAGTTTTAATGCAGGAGTTGCATACTTTAGCCAGAGGACAGCTCAGGGCAGTGATGAACATGCACAATAGGTGTTTATAATGTTATAACCTGGTTTTAGGGTTAGAGTACATAATTGCATAGTTAGCCAGTTTTTTAAAAAAAAAACATATATCCTTCAAGTTCAACCACAAAACAAAAATAAATACATTAAAGTCCCTTTCCCTCTCTCATACTTAAACCCACAATTGAGTAAGGACAAAACCTTCACAAGGTATGATTCTATTTTCTGTTAAAGGGAGAAAAAAAAAATCTTCATGATGGTTACTTTAGGTGTTATCTGTTTGGGGTGGGGGGGAGTGTTGAGTTCCATATATTATTATCATAAGTAATTTGCTGAGGGTTATTCAGGTTCTGATTTGTGTGTAACATTATCAGCTAGACTTCATAGACCATATCGGGATAGTGGTCCTGCAAAAGAAGTGTACTACTTTAACCACTTCAGCCCCGGAAGGATTTGCCCACTTCCTGACAAAGCCATTTTTTGTGATACGGCACTGCATCAATTTAACTGACAATTGCGTGGTCATGCGACGCTGTACCCAAACAAAATTGATGTTCTTTTTTTCCCCACAAATAGAGCTTTCTTTTGGTGGTATTTAATCACCTCTGTGTTTTTTAATTTTTGCGCTATAAACAAACAAAAAGCGACAATTTTGAAAAAAAAACATTTTGTTTTTTACTTTTTGCTATAATAAATATCCAAATAAAAAACAAAAAAACAAAACAAATGTATTCATCAGTTTAGACCAATATGTTTTTTTTCTACATATTTTTGGTAAAAAAATAAAAAAATCGCAGTAGGTGTATATTGATTGGTTTGCACAAAAGTTATTGTGTCTACAAAATACGGGATAGATTTATTTATTTATTTTTTACTGGTAATGGTGGCGATCTGCGATTTTTATCGGGGCTGCGACATTGCAGCAGACAGATCTGACAGTTTTGACACTTTTTTTGGGACCAATGACACTTATACAGCAATCAGAGCTAAAAGTAGCCACTGATTACTGGATAAGTGTCACTGGCAGGGAAGGGGTTAACACTAGGGGGCGATCAAGGGGTTAAGTGTGTTCCTTCACTGTGTTCTAAGGGCCCTTTCACATTCGCGTTCCGTTTCTTTGTTAAGTTCAGTTACTTTTTTCTGTGTAAAAAAACTGATACAGATGTCAATTTTTGCATCCGTTTTCATGTATGTCCGCTGACATCCTTTTTTCATCTGTTTTTTACAAAAAAAAGTGACTGAACTGAACTAAAAAACTGAACTGAACTACTGTAAAAGACTAAACTGAACATGCTTTTGGGTGAAAAACAGATGTCAGCGGATCGGATGCAAGCGGATCGTCCGCTAACATCCGCTTTTCGTCCGTTCCGTTTTTTTGACGGAAGAAAAATAGTGTCTTCTTCCGTTTGAAAAAAATGATTTTTGTGGAGACGCATGTTAACCACTTACCAACCGGAAGGTTTTGCAGCTTTAGGACCAGAGCACTTTTTGCGATTCGGCGCTGCGTCGCTTTGACTGACAATTGCGCGGTCGTGCGATTTTGTACCCAAACAAAATTTGCGTCCTTTTTTTCCCACAAATAGAGCTTACTTTTGGTGGTATTTGATCGCCTCTGCGTCATTTCTTATCGCCGCTATAAACAAAAGAAGTGCGACCATTTTGCAAAAAAACCCAAAATTTCTTACTTTTTGCTAAAATTCAAAATCCAAAAAAAAAATATAAAAAAACATTTTTTTTCACCGTTTTTGGCCGATTTATATAATTCCTCATATTTGCGATAAAAAAAATTGCAATCGGCGTTTATTGATTGGTTTGCGCAAAAGTGGCCGTGTTTACGGATGGTGAGAATTCATTTCTGGGGTTTTTATTTTTTTTTTATTTTTTACTAGTAATGGCGGCGATCTGCGATTTTTAGCGGTAATGCGATATTGGGGGGGGGGACATGTCGGAACATTTTGACACTTTTTTGGGACCAATGACATTTATTTAGCGATCAGAAATTTAAATGTCCACTGATTACTGTATAAATGTCATTGGCAGTGAAGGGGTTAACCTGCAGGGGGAGAGCTAGGGGTTAATAGTGTTCCCTGGGTGTGTTCTTACTGTGGGGGGGGGGTTGGGCTAACATGGACATGAGAGATCTAACTGATCCCAGTGACAGGGATCAGTAGATCTCTCATGCCCCACTGACAGGGCGGGGAACCGCCATGTTTACATCGGCGGTTCCCCGTTCTTTTCCCTGTAGCCGCTCATCGCGGCTCGCCGGCCGACATCGGGTCCGCCCGAGCCGCGGGCACACTCCCCAGGAGTGCGGCGGGGGCGCGCGCGCGCCCCCTGGTGGCCAAATGCGAATCGCCGCTTATTTACGGCGATACGCGCAGGGCTCCCCGACTGCCGCCGTGAAAAGACGGTGCGCGGTCGGGAAGGTGTTAACGGACATTAGCGGATGATCATCAGCTAACATCTGCTATGCTAAAGAGATACATGTATGTCCGTTTTTCATCCGTCAACCGATGGATGAAAAACGTACATACGGAACGCCTGTGTGAAAGGGCCCTAACTGTGTGGGGGCTGGGCTGGCAGGGACATGACAGATCTAACTGATCCCGATGACTGGGAACAGAAGATCTCTGCCATGTCCCCTGTCACAATGGCTTGTTTATATTAGCAGATCCCCGTTCTGCCTCTGCAGAATCGTGGGTCTCCGGCGGACATCGAGTCAGCGGGATCCATGGGAGCACTCCCGTGGTGCGCAACTGCAATCCCACATGCATGGACCGACTTACAAGTAGGTCGGTTCACGCAGGAGAGCCGACCTGCCACAGTTTATCTGTGTGAGCAGGTTGGCAAGTGGTTAAGCATGAACAAAAGGGAGAAAATAAGAGGCCTTCTTTCCTCAGAGTATGGATGCCGATTGACATTTACATTTTTAAAAAAATTTAAACTTTCATTTTAGTGTAAATATGAGATCTGAGGTCTTTTTGACCCCAGATCTCATATTTAAGAGGTCCTGGCATGCTTTTTTTCCTATTACAAGGAATGTTTACATTCCTTGTAATAGTAATAAAAGTGACCCACATTTTATTATTTTATATTTTATTTTTTAAATGGACGGTGTAAAAATAAAAAATAAAATAAATAAGAAAAAAAAAAATTAAAAAATATTTAAAGCACCCCATCCCGCCGAGCTCGCACGCAGAAGTGAATGCATACAGAAGTCACGTCTGCATATGAAAATGGTGTTCAAGGCACACTTGTGAGGTATCGCCGCAATCGTTAGTGCGAGAGAAATAATTCTAGATCTAGACCTCCTCTGTAACTGGTAATCTGTAGAAATGTTTAAACGTCGCTGATGGAGATTTTTAAGTGCCAAAGTTTGTTGCCATTCTACAAGCGGGCTCGGTGTAACATTATATTACACAATATAGAAAAAAAATGGACTAACTTTACTGTTGTCTTATTTTTTAATACAAAAAAGTGAATTTTTTCCCAAAAAAATTGTGCTTGTAAGACCGCTGCCCAAATACAGTGTGACGTAAAATATTCCAACGACCGCCATTTTATTCTCTAGGGTTTTAGAAAAAAATATATGTTTGGGGGTTCTAAGTAATTTTATAGCAAAGAAAAATGATTTAAACTTGTAAACACTGAATCTCAGAAAGAGGTTCGGTCCTTAAGGGGTTAAGTTTTGAATTCAGTTATAAAATATGACTGTGAACTGATTAAAAGCTGCTCCCCAATTGTGTAGGAATATACCTATACTGTGAATTGTATGTGCAGGGGAGCTAAGAAAAAAACTCTAATAATATGATATAACCACAAACCAATATAGTGCAAAATGCATAAGCTGCAAAGCAAAATAAATGTATAAAAATACAAATTTCATCAAATTGTGGGACAAAATACAAAATTCAATACTTTCATGAGTGTATATCTAATTGAGCACTATCGGGTGAACAAACATTAAGCTGGTGATGTTTTTTAAACAACACACCCTAGATTAATCCCATTGATTCAGAAGACTTTATGAACTGCATTTAAAAAGGACTTTCATTTACTGTCACCTTTTAAGGATTGAAATTTAGCTCTTTAAGTATTGAATTTTGTATTTTATCCCACAGTTTGATGACATTTTTATTTTTATATATTTATAAGCTTTACAGCTTATGCATTTTGCACTATATTGGTATCTGGTTATATGATATTATTAGAATGTGTTTCTTACCACCCCCTTATGCACATTTAATAAAGGGAATAAAGGGAACACTTCATTAGTTAGTGAAACTGCTGTATTCACAATATTTTTCTTGTACTGTCGTGTGCAGAAGTTAATGCAGTATCCTCATGCAGACTTCCAATAGTTTAACAAAGTAAACAAATACAAAGAAAAAACAGCTATACTGAATTATTTTGTTGCTGTTTGGTAAGAAAAAACTGCATGTGTTTTTTGTATTTTACAATGTTCTGGAAAAAGTATTGTCTGTGCAAATTGAAGCCTTGTATTCAAAAGTCATTCTGCATGCTATGCAAAATACAGTATTTTTTCCATTGTGTGCTGAAATAATAAATGCAAAGCTTATTTCCCAAGTACCCATGAAGAACAATCAAATATAATATCCTGTACTTGCATTATTTTTTTGTGAAAATTAAAGCCCTGAATATTAAAACTAATTTCTGGGTCACATAGTATAAAGTGTTTTTTTCTGCTGTGTTCCAGACGAAATTAAAACATTGCAGTTTTCCAGCTTGCCTCTACACCAGAAGGCTACGAGCCAGGTTACGGCTCCTCCTTTTAGCATTCTTCATCTCAGTAAAAGTTCATCTTCATTTCAGTCATCATTATGGCATTGTCTTGCAGCTAGTCTCCTGTAGTAGGAAAAAGCAGCACCTTTGATGATATTATAATGAGGAGATTCCATCAGGTTATGGGCCCAGCTACAGCTAAAGTACTAAATACTGTTTCAGATATGGATACAGCTCAGAGTGAGAAGAAAATGGTTTTTGAAAAGTAAAAATGCTAGAAAGCATATATGATGGGTAATAACATTGTTTTATCAACGTTCCAGTCACTAATCTGATAAATCAGAACCGTCAGAACATGATTCTGAAAAGAGAGGGTAAATTGAAGAGCCCAGACATAAACCTACCTACAGATGAGTGGACAAAAAAACTCAAAAAGCTCAAAGTACTACTATATATCCCTGAGCATAGATACTGTAATTATCAAATTGTGCACATTTGCAATTGTGAAACTGCAAAAGAAATGTAGGAGGAGCTACAGACAGTACAAAAGAGAGATAATCTTAGCAGTAAATGGTATATAGTTAGTAAGATATACTAGACTACTAATAATTGTGAAATGCCTGAAAACTATAAAAGAAGAAATAAAAAAAATAATTTAACAGCACTACTTCTCAGTGTTTTCCCTAACAGCTGAGACACTTTTTTTTTTTTTTCACAATAGTTTTTATTAAGATTTTCAGTATACATAACAAAGACGTGCATAACATAGTGAGATATACATTCTAATGCATGTCATAATCTAGTCTATGAACCGATTGGCAAGAACCCGCAAATGGATAACTTTGTCTAGACTCATTGGCGGCCATGAGTCAGCAGTGAACAGATACATAACACAGCATATAAAGAGGGGGGGTGAGAGGCGTGGAGGGACCAACCCCCGCGGGGGATGGCCCTCCCACAGCCCACAAAACAGCAGGTGCCTAGGGCAGATAGTCAATCAACATTATAAATGACAAATTGACAATAGTTGAGGATAGCGTGCACTAGCAGCTCCCTAGAAATCGCTGGTCAAATTGCTAATGTGCACTTGGGGTGATCTAACCAGAGAGTCCACCTCTTTCGAAACTGGGGGATTCGCAGGTGAGCCTTTGCTAACATGAATTTCATAAATCCTTGTTCGTTCAGGGAGGAGAGTACGTCTAATATAGAAGGAGAAGCTTGGGCTTTCCATTTTCTGGCTATAGAGAGTCTAATGGCAACAAGAATGTGGGTCAGCAGAGCGTGTAAGGATGTAGGCCAAGAGTCAAAGTCCAACCCAAACAGGATCAGTTGCGGGGAGAGAGTCACTGGTCCGAGAGTCAAATCTGACAGCAATTTGCTGGTATCCCGCCATAAGGAGCACAGTTTAGGGCATGACCCCCAGATATGCATGCTTGTACCCTTTTGACCGCAGGCCCTCCAGCATTCATCTGTGGCTGAAGAGTATATTTTAGCCAGTTTAGCAGGGACCAGATACCAATTGTGGTATATTTTTTGTACGGTTTCCCAGTGCGTTAGAGATTTGGAGAACTTCAGAGGGCGTTGAAGGGCCAGGAGCCATTGCTGCTGTGTGTATGTGTGGAGAAGTTGGTGTTCCCATTGTAGCATAGCGTGAGCTTTAGTAGTAGACGTGGTGCTGGACAGTAACTTATAGTAGTAGGATATGCCCTTTACTGTGGGGTTGGAATTGCAGTAAAAGCGGAGTGCGAGCCACAGCAATGGGTTCTGTGACCAATTGATTTCAGAAAGTACAGATCGAACACTGAAGTATTTGAATAGGTCTCTGGCTGGAATCCGAAATGTATCCCTCAGTTGTTGGAAGGATAGAAATGTAGCGTTATCATCATATAAGTGGTCCAACAAAGTGATTCCGAGGAGGGACCAGTTGGTTAGAACAATGTTGGGCAGGATAGACTGCAGTGACAACAGCGGCAGAGCTTTAAGTATCACGCGTGAAAGACCTCCTGATGCTTGTAGTACCGAATGCCATGTTCTGATTGTAGCGTTAATCGTGTGAAGAAAGGTGTGTTGCTTATGGTTCTGTATCAAAAGAGCTGAGAGCGTTAGTTTAGGATCTTTTGCTAGGACCCCTTTTTCAATTTGTAGCCAAGGGAATTGAGTCCCTGGGGTCCACCAGCTTTTTAGCTTGCTCCAGGATGGTTGCTTTGTAATAGGCTGTGAGATTAGGTGCTCCCATGCCTCCAGAGGAAATTGAAGAACAAAGAGTCGCTCTCTTAAGTCTGGGGTGTTTACCATTCCAAATGAAAGATGAAACAATTGCTTGTAATTTATCTAGTTGAGAACGGAGGAATGGTATAGGTAGTGTCCGGAAGCAGTAAAGTATGTGAGGCAACAAGTACATTTTAGAGAGTGCAATGCGTCCTGCCCATGAGGCCTTAACGTGTTGCAGGTCACGTATGGTCTTTTGAAGCTTGCTCAACAATTGATTATAATTTAGTGGTAGTAAGTGAGAGGAAGGCGTGGTCAGAGGCATACCCAAGTAAGGAAGTGTGGAATCTGAAGCCCAGGAGAAAGACGTCAGTTTGACGAGGTTTTGTTTGATTTTAGGTTCTAAATTGACTCCTAGCATGGCCGACTAGGTGTAGTTAATTTTGTAAAGGGAAGCCTTGCTAAAGAGATCTAGTGTTTGATGCAGATGAGGAAGCGACAGCCGAGGTTCAGTGATTGATATGATCACATCATCCCCATACAGGCCGATTTTGTGATCATAAGTGTCAATGGAGACGCCTTTAATTAGCTCATTGGATTCCATGATAAGTGAGAAGATTAACGGTGAAAGGGGGCAACCCTGCCTCGTGCCATTTGAGATTTTGAAAGACTCTGAGAAGATGCCTGAATTGACCACCCTGGCCGTAGGAGCAGAATAGAGGGCCAATACAGCTTTAAGTAGAGGACCAGAGAAGCCAAATTTCACTAAAACTGCTTGCAGGAAATTCCAGTCCACCCTGTCGAACGCCTTCTCTGCATCCAGGGAGATGAACAGAGAAGGCGTTCGCGTATGTTCCACCCATTGGAGTAAACTGATATATCTCCTAGTGCCATCAGATGCTTGCCTTCCGTTCATAAATCCCACTTGATCCGGGTGTACCAAGTGAGAGATAACCGTGGCTATGCGATTCGCAGGTAGTTTGGCAAACAACTTTGTATCTGTATTGAGCAAAGAAATTGGCCTATAACTGGCCGGGTCTTCTGTTGGCTTGCCCGGTTTAGGGATGCTGGTTATAGTGGCCTCCAGGGCTTCCTCTGGGATATAACCCGTCCGCAGTGTGTGATTGAATGCCTGGCAGAGGAACGGGTTCAATGTTTGCTTAAATAGCTTATAATATTCGTTGCAGAAACCGTCCGGCCCAGGGGCTTTATGCAGTGATAATGTATCTATGGCGCTAGCAATCTCCAGCTCGGTAAAGGGTTCCGAGATGGTGGCCAGTTGATCGTGGGTGAGGGATGGTAATTTCAGATGCTCTAGGAACTGTGCTATGTCACCTGGGGTGGGCGCCTCAGCTTCTCTCGAGGAGACTAGGTTATAGAGATTGGCATAAAATTGACTGAACCGATCAGCTATGTCTTTAGGGTTGGAAAGGCACCTCCGATCTGTCGAGAGCAGGTATGGGATCTTGGCATGTACTAGGTGCTTTTTTAGCTGTTTTGCTAGGAGCGCCCCTGGTTTGTTATGGTGGGCATAGAAGTTGAGTTTCAATCTTTTCAAGGCTAGGTCAAAATTCGAATGCAAGTGGTCCTGCAGGGACTTCCTAGCGTGAATCAAGTCCTGTTCTAAGGAGGGGGATGGAGTCGCCTTATGTGCTTTCTCGAGGGAGCTAATTTGTTGAAGGAGTTTAACTGTGGTGGCAGTACCTTTCCTTTTCTCTTGGGCTCCAAATTTTATGAGAAGACCCCTTACCATGGCCTTGTGGGCATTCCAACAAGTAAACGGGTTGACAACAGAACCTGTATTATGCTGGAAGTACTCTTTAATCGCAGATTCGACGCGTCTCTGGTAGATTGAATTGGTCAATATGGAGGTGTTAAGTCTCCATCTTTTGCCAATAGGTACATGATCCGGGGGGAACAATTTGAGTGAAATGGGTGCATGGTCAGACCATGTAATATTGCCAATCTTAGCCTCTTGCACAGACTAAAGCATGAGTTTAAAAAAATGTAATAATAGGAGTGGCGCTGTCTTTAAACCAACAAAGTGTTCGTGTTAAATATAAATATAAATACTATGTGCAAGAAAGGTGCTTTACAGTGTAAAGAAACGCAAAATCCATAAACAATGCCTTTTTTGGCTAATACTGAAGATGTGTATCAAAATGATTTAAAAAATGTAATAATTCAAATGTGCAAAGAACCCTGATTTGATAGTTTGAAATGTGAAAATAGAATAAATAAATGAAAAATTTTTTAAATGAAGATTGTCCGTGGATAAAACGTTATATAAAGTGGATGTCAAGTAAAAGGTGAATTTTTTTAAAACATCAGATTCTGAGTACTAATGGGTATGCAAATATATACAAGAGAGTTCAAATATATTTCAGGAGCTATAAGATAAAAGTGTAAAGTTTGATAGTTTAGTCCCAAGAAACGTGTAAACTTAATAATGTAAAAAATTTAGTAAAACTATGTGTAGAAGTCATAATCGGTTTTTTCCGTAACAAATACCTAAAACGCAAAGAAATGTGACATTTCGTGGAAAGAACGTGTATCATAAATATAAATATAAATTGTGCTTGTGAAACAACCAAATTTCTGTCGCGGTGAGGATAATAATGTAAAAAAATTTGAGTACGAAATCAGACACGTTCTCCGATTCTAACCGTTATAATGTACCAGACTGGTACGTGGGTAAAGTGAGTTTAACAAGGGGGGCCTAGTACATGGA
>BLSH010025166.1:220366-232335 GCA_018402905.1 Glandirana rugosa | reverse complement strand
AAACATCAGGAAAGGGTTTCCAAAACACAATCTATCCAGACATTTCGATCAGATGCATCAGAGGGACCCCAGTAAATTGATTTTTTATGGGATAGATATGGTTAAAGGACACTGGAGGGGCGAGAACATGAAAAGAAAGATATCTCAAAATGAAACCCGATGGATATACCTACTTGATAGTTTAAAACCAAAAGGCCTAAACGTGGACATAGACCTAAATTGATTTATTTCCAATTTCTAGCCCCCATCCGTTACTATAGATCCTAGGTCACTTTTTATCTCTTGTACCTCTTTTACATTATTTATAACATTTTATTTACATAACAGTTCCTCTGAATTAGACCTCTTCCACTATCTACATCTTACATAGTATGTTTCAGCTTATGATAATTCCCGGCCCCCATCAGGTACTATAGATCCCATCCTATACAAATTTAAATCTCCACACCACTTTATATCAATGATTTTATTAATACCAGTTTTTAACACCACTCCCGTATATTCTCCACTCCTACTAATACAAGTTTAATTTTATATAATACAAGTTTATATTTAGTCTATATGTCATTTTTACTCCAGAATTCACATATTTTTAAATTAGTTTTTATGAATTGTCGATTATAACTCTCCTCTTATCAGTCTCCACATTGCTCATCTTTATATTAAATATTTCTTATATTTTTTATATTTTTTTATATATATTAGTGTTTCTGTATTCATTTTTTAATCATGCCCTTTTTAATTAATTACTTTTCTTCTACCTTCCAACTGTATTTAATTGTTTATATAAGTAGCATACATTTGTATCCTCTGCTTTTGCGCATTTGAGTGTATTCTTCATAAGCGTATCTCACAATAGAATGTGATTGGGGAAGGTCGGATCCATTCTACCTTGATGTTTGTTGTTACATTTGCTATTAACCTTAAACAGCTACCAGCTGCTTCCGAACAGGTTAACAAAAAAACCCTCCCTCCGGAATAGCCAATTGAAAGGCTCCCTCGCCTTAGGTGAGGTGTATATAAACCAGAGGGTGTACTAAGATGGCCACTGCCTCAGACGACGTCTCATGACGAAACGCGTAAGTCGTGGCCGCACTTTATACGTCATTTCCTGTTTTTGGTTTCACCAGCGCTTGGAGCGCAAAACGAACAGAGAGGAAGGAAGGCGATCTCACCTTCCTCAAGCAGGGGCAGCCTGCTTACTATACAAATCTTGCTGGAAGTTTTTATCTGCATACTTTTAAATTACCTGGATACTTCAAATAAATAACTTTTTTGGAAAATACTACACTATCAAGTCCATCTGTTTTTCCGCATATATCCTCACTAAAACTCCTGGGAAAAATTGGAGGAATACTAAGAGCCATTCGTGGGAAGGAAAGCTGAGAGCAACCGAAGGAGGATTGGAGAGGAATCCAGCGGGTGAGGAGTGGAGAAGGAACCGAGCTCTGGAGAACTAAAAGACCCCATTTACCACATGCGAGATACCCCTGGAGGGGTGGGAAGAATTTGGTAAGTGAGGGCACATCGGGGGAGAGCACGAGTGTTTCCACACCTACCTGTCATACCTTTGGAAGAGCACTTACCACCACGTTATTTATAAACACTGGATTATTGTATTAAGAAATAGAACACTGTGCGTTATATATACTGGTCATTTCATCCACATTATGCATGTTCACGGACTCCAGACGGACATTTGACATCTAGATCCTGCTTTTGTTTTTAGAATAAGGTTATGGTTTGAATTGTTCGCAGCAGCGCCTGTGTGACTTTACATCCACTTTATTCACATATATTGATCTTTACATCCACTTTATGCTTGGTTTACGGACATTTGATATCTACAGCCTACCTTTGTGTTTTTGCTTATACTATAGGAGTAAGGATATGTTTTAGAATTCTCACAGTAACGCCCGTGTGACTTTATATCCACTTTATTGATTTATATACCTCAGATAAATAGCAATAAGAAGTGTAGCTCCTGAAATATATTTGAACTCTCTTGTATATATTTGCATACCCATTAGTACTCAGAATCTGATGCTTTAAAAAAATTCACCTTTTACTTGACATCCACTTTATATAACTTTTTATCCACGGACAATCTTCATTTAAAAAAATTTTCATTTATTTATTCTATTTTCACATTTCAAACTATCAAATCAGGGTTCTTTGCACATTTGAATTATTACATTTTTTAAATCATTTTGATACACATCTTCAGTATTAGCCAAAAAAGGCATTGTTTATGGATTTTGCGTTTCTTTACACTGTAAAGCACCTTTCTTGCACATAGTATTTATATTTATATTTAACACGAACACTTTGTTGGTTTAAAGACAGCGCCACTCCTATTATTACATTTTATTACTGCTTCCTCCAGTAGGAAGATAACGGAAGGCTGCAGTCTTTTATTTATTTATTTATTTAAAGTCCTCGCGCAGGATTTATTGTATTCATAAAGCGTGAGTTTGTCCACCAGAAACATGTCTATCCTGGAATAAGCTTTGTGTGTATGTGAATAGAAGGTGAAGTCCTTTTCAGTGCCGTGAAGGCAACGCCACGGATCATATAGGTCCTCAGAGGAGAGGAATTTGAAAAGAGCAGCAGAATGTTTCCGCAAAGGATTGGAGGAGTCTAAGGTTGGGTCTACTACTTGGTTAAAGTCCCCGCATAAGATGAGAGGTTGCTGTCTAAAGGGTGTCAATTTCCCTATAAGTGCCTGGTAAAATTGAGCTTGCTGAGTGTTAGGGGTGTAGATATTGACCAAAGTCATCGTTTGATCATTAAAGGTGGCATGGAGGATAATGTATCTTCCCAACGGGTCAATTTCTGAATGTAGTAGTTTAAATGCTACTGAAGAGCGGATAGCTATTAAGACCCCTGCTTTTTTTGGGGGCATTTGCCATTAAGCAAATAGGAAATAATTTGTGATTACATGTGGGCGGTTTAGATGCAGCAAAATGTGTTTCTTGGGCGCAGATGATATCTGCTTTACTGACCACAGCTTCTTTCCAAAATTGTTGGCGTTTGAAGGGCGAATTGAGACCCTTGACATTTAGGGACGTTATGGTCAAGGCCATGGCTCAGTGTGGCTAGATCAGAGGTGGAGTTGAAGGGGAAGAAAGTAAGGCTGACACCTGCTATTCAGTTATGTTAACGTCTGCAACTATGTAAGTCAGAATTAAGTATACAAGAAATAACACAAGCAATGCTTTACCTTGTCTGGATGTGGTGAAACAAAAATGGAAAACAAAAACAAACAACTTAAGTAGCAAAAGTCCAGGTTGCTAGGATTCGATTTGATTATAACTTCAATTAATCGAAAGTGCGTAGCACTTTTCTAATACCTGGGGGTAATAATGGATGCTGAGCAAGAGGAAAGAGAAGATTATCAACTGAAAAAAAAAACAGAAACTGTCTGCGAAAGTAAACTATTCATCTGCAACTGAGTTGCTCAATGGTTTGTAGTATCTCGATGCGAAGAGTATCAGGCCTTAGCCTGCAAGGAGCTCCTCATGGGCCGTGATGTTGATCCCGACCTTGGGTGCGTTATGAGGAAGGACGACCCCTGGTTCGTGGTTGAGATCTCTGCCAGCCCGGGAGTGGAGGTGGGGGAGACATGAATCCCCAATTCAGCAGGCGTTTCACACCTTCTTTAGGGGAGATGATGGTCGTAGGTTGATTGTGGTAAGTGACAATCAGTTTAGCTGGAAAGCCCCACTTGTATGGTATGTTGCGCTCACGAAGGATTGAAGTGACCTGAGCAAATTCCCTTCTATTCCTGGCTGTTGCTGCAGATATATCCGTGTAAAGTGAGATGTTGGCATGAGGATCCGAGAGGGCTTTACTCGAACTCGCTGCTGACATAAGCTTTTCCTTGACTTGGTAAAAATGTATGCGGGCCAGCACATCCAGCGGCACTGTCTCTGGTAAGTAGTTAGGTTTTGCTATCCTATGCGCCCTGTCAATCATCATTTCCGCTTGCGTCAATTGTGAGATAAGCTTAAGGAACAACTGATGGAGGAATGAGCATTCCCGGTATTTTGCGGCCTGCTCCGTTACTTGCCCCTCCAGGGAGTCGACACGGTCCTCCACATGCTTCACTCTGGCCTGGAGTCCCGACAGGGATTATCGAAGCTCATTTCTGAGGTCGTTTTTCAGCGACAGAAGCATCAATTTCAAAGTGTGCTCTGAAGCCGGTTGATCACTGGTGGGTAGATCCACCAAGGAGTCGTGGGGACCGGGGTTGCTTTGTTCGTCACTCCAGTGTTGTTTCTTATAAAGCGGAACCTTGGAGGGTGAGGGCGCTGGAGATTGAGCTGCTCTTTTACCCCTGTCAGGAGTAGTTGCTTGGGGTGAATGAGTGCACTGCTCTGAATTGTCCATCTCATCTAGGTAGCCGCCAGATACCTGAGGGTCAGTTGATGACATGGAGGCCAAAGGCGGCATAGAGGCAACAGGCCCGGTTTGGGAGTGTTGCATGTTGTTTTTGATGAAGAAATCCGAAATGTTGCGATGAGAACCCTGTAGGGGAGATTTCGTATTTGGCATACCCCGTGTCCTCAGATTCAGCTGGTAGAGACCCGTATTGGGTTACTGAGGCGCCCACACAATTGCAATGAAACCCCGTCCATGCACCGCTTGTTGCGGGATTCCCTGAGGAGGGAACAGGTCCAACGAGGCGGTATAGTGAGTGGGCGGCCCTGATAAGGCGGCTGCCAACCCTGGAGATGCTACTTGAAGCGCCTTGCGGGAAAAGTTGAGGGTAGCTAAGAGGGCTACAGACCGCAGAAAAAGGGTAAATTAGTAGTCCAGCTAATAGGGATATTCTGGAATAGTTGGCACTATGAAGCAAGCATGATGGACCGTGGAGGTTGTGATGGCCGAGGAACATTGGCTGGCTATCGTCCGTGTTTGTGGCAGTGGAGAGTTTTGGTTGGGCCGTAAGGAGAGGTCTTGGGGGATCGACTGAGGTTGTTCCCTGTGTCACAGGTGGCTCCCAGGCTGGATGCTGGAGGGTGCTATTGCTGGTGAGTCGTGGGTTGCAAGATCACAGCCTCCTCTCCCACTGTTGTATACTCAGCGGCCTTCCAGAGCTCAGACCCGTATTGGTGGTGTGAAAAAGGGGTTGTTGGGGGGTTTGTAAAGTCCCCGAAGCCTCAGGAGGCTCCTAATGAGAACAGTTGATAGCGATGGATGCTGCTGCCCTTGTACAGGCCTCAAGATGGCGGCTGTTCTCCTCCACAGTGGCTGTGGTGTGGCTTATCCGTATGGTCGCCCTACTACTCGGTCAGACAGCAAGGGGAGGCTGTAGGGAGGCCGATGGAGTCACTCCAGCCGTGTGCCTGTTCAGCAGGCGCCCAGATGGCGCTGGATGAAGTGGGATGGCAGGAGACCACCTTGCTGGAGGCGGTGATGCAGCCTATATATTTTGACTCCTCACTATCCGGCTGATCAGCAAGAGGGGCCCACAGGGAGGCGAATGATGCCACCCCGGCTGGGTGCCTGGGCAGCCGGAGCCCGGATGGCGCTGGATGACACAGGGCCTGTAAGCTGGCTGCAAGATGGCGGCCGTTTTCTTTGTAAGTGGCTGTGATGCGGCCTAGTCTCTCAATCGCCCCACTAAGCGGCTATACAGCGAGAGGAAGCTGTCGGGAGGCTTTGGAGGACACCCCGGCCGTGTAACTGATCCGATAGAGCCCAGATGGCAACGGATGGAGCAGGGCCTTTGTAACAGCTGCAAGATGGAGGAGACCTTAGGGAGGTCTATAGTGTCACCCCTGCTGTGTTCCTGATCAGATGAAGCCCGGATGGCGGTGGATAGAGCGGAGCCCTCGTGATGGCGGCAAGATGGCGGCCGCAACCTGGTTGAGGTAAGATGCGGGGAGCTGCTCCTCGTCCCGCCGTGTAAACTGCCCGATTTGCCTATGTGGCGGATGGTAGATGGAGCTTCCTGGGCGCTGGTATTAGAAGTAGAGTGTTCTCACCCGATCTCTCTGCACCCAGACAGCTGCCAGATGGATGTGGTGCTGTATCCGTGGGAGAGGGCGCTGGTTCACCTCCGGAGTCCCTGTGGCTGCTTCCGTCACTCTGAGCCCTTCTGTATCGCAGGGAAGGGTGGGTAAGAACTTTGGGGGCCCACGGCAATAGCTTTGGAGGTGGCTCCTGTGCTGGAATACTGCTGGTCAGTTGCTAATAGTTCCAGGCTGAGAGGATAGTTCCAGGCTGAGAGGCGTCCATCACTGACTGCGGCCGGCCACGCCCCCCTGAGACACTTTTTTACAGCACTTGATGTTTGCTCAGATGAGTTTACATTTGAATACATATCATTTAGGCAAGCTTGTGAAAGAATATAAGTGAAAAACATAAAGAGGGTAGCCCATCATTACTACCACTAGGTCAAGATCCACCCTACCACTTGTCTTCACCAGACCACACAAGAGTTTAATTGCCATAACAGCCCCTAATTACAAAAACAGCAATTAACAATAAAAAAATTAATGTAAAAAGCTAATGGTTATGACGGCCCCAGAAATAACTATTTGACTAGAGTATTGTATCTGCAGCTCAAAATCTGTTACCGGGTAGGTTCCCAGCAGCACTACACTTCCTTGGGTACGATAACAGAAACCTACTGCAAAATAACCATTTGTAATTTGCTTCTGGGTCACAAAAACTAGACCACACTTAAGGAAGTTGCCATGCTTTAGATGGGCCCCCACCCACTTTTACTCAAATGAATGTTCCTGGATCACAACCACTGGACCACACTAAAGTGAGACAACATACTTTTGCCCAAATGAATGCCTCCAAAGAGCCCCAAAACCACCACAGCACTACAAGCATAATATGCTTAGGTCACCCCAAACTCTCAGGGCACTTTGTATACTACCCTGGATACCCAGATCTCCATTTTCCAATTGACCTTAATGTGAGACCTATTCTTTACACAGTGCAAGCCAAGTGGTAGATGACCTAAGCCACAATATCTGACCAGGTAATAATTGTAAATTAGAGGAGAAAAAAAATTAATCAAAAATATTACTTTCCATATGAATCAATATGGTTAGATAAAGTCCATGTTCTGAAATGGCTTAAAGCTCAAAATGATGTAAACAATCCTATAACTTGTTAGTTCATAATCCAGATATTAATTGTCTTTGATGATGCAGTACAATTCCATCACAGTGCTTCACACCAGACTAATTCAGTGCACTACCACCATATGAAAAATCTGCTTGCCAGAAAGCAAGCTAGGCAAGCTTGCGACTTTAAACCAAGCCAAGGTTTTACATGGAATACTGGATCCCAAGCATGGTTTAAAAAGAAGACTCGTCACACTTGTCAAAAATCCATCAAATGAGATACCATGGTCAGAGTATCCATATAAAAAAGAACCTTGCCATAGTGTGATATTGCTTTAAAGATTTATTAGATAAAAAAGCATTGCACTTACGCAGATCATTCAATAGCTAGCAGTAAAATAGCAAGCCGGCCGGCTCATAAAAACGCCCGTCCTTCCGGGATTCAAGTCAACGTGGTAACGTCAGCACGTCCCTTCCTCCGGCGAAGCGTGCTGACTCACCACTTTATATAACAAACATAAAACAATCAACCCCTGTTTTGAGTATCAGGTGCTTGGTTCAATATCCGCCATTTTAATTATGGGCATCGCTCTCAAATATGTTAATCTTAAATAGTGTCTTTGGTTGCATCCTCAAGGACCTCCTCTAAATTTAAACCCATGAGCCTATCTTCAATAAGCTCCTCCCCACAGGGAAACACTCAATCCAAACCAAATACACCATTGATTGGAGACACCACATGGTGTATCCTCTTGGAGCATATGATAACCCCATATGAGGGGTACAACAGTGAATAGGGATTTGGACATGGAACACGAGTCATGAAGGACAATTCACATCGCATCAATTTACTCAAATAAATGCTGGGATAAGGTGAACAGTGTCACCAGCACAAGGAGTCCGCTTAGAACCCCCAGATTTATATATAACAAACTGGATATGATAAAAATGCAGAAATATAAAAAAATGGATATAATCAAAAAGACTAGCATGGGGACATGAATGTTAAACTCATCAGCAGGCCCCAGTGGTCCCTTGAAAACCTACATGAGTCCCGGATATGATAAAAAACCGGATATAAAAACCGAATATGCTAAAAAAGACTCGCCTGGGGACATAAATGTTTAAACTCATTAATGGGCCCCAGTGGTAACTTGAAAAACTATTTAAGTCCCATATGATAAGCTACCCAACCTAAACAGCTATTCGGTTATTGAGCTCCCTATATTATTAATTAAATAAAAACATTATCTATGGAACTAAAACCTGTGTACCACATTGTAAATTAATTATACCTAATATAAAAAATTGATACTATGTTGAATAAAAAACGAATTAACTAAATAGCCATTACACCCATGAAGCATCTGCTGCAAAGACAATAACTATAAAAACGTGCACTAATGCACAGAAATAAATATGCTGCGTTAAACGACACATAATGCACTGAAATATACTGCATTAAATGTGCACTAATGCACAGAAATATACTGTGTTAAATGGCACGTAACAAACATAAATATACTGCATTAACCACTTGCTGACCGCCCGCCGCAGTGTGACGGCAGCAAGATGGCTCGTTATCACGAACCGACGGCGGCCGCGATAACTAGCATTAGTCCTCTCAGTCACTGTGTCTGGGGGGGGCTAGGGAGTGTGTAGGGCGGACTCGATCGCCGCCAGCTACCCGCGATGCCCCCCCCACAGTGAAAGAATGGAGGATCTTCATTCTCATAGAGGGGGAAGGGCTGGGATCACAAGCTTCCTGTATATGGAAGCCTTGATCACTCCCCTCCCCCTGCCAGCCCAGCACCAATACAGTTAGAACACAGTGAGAAAACATAGTTAACCCTTAGAGCGCCCCCTGCAGGTTAACCCCTTCACTGCCAATGGTATTTACACAGTAATCAGTGCATTTTTATTGCACTGATCGCTGTATAAATGCCACTGGTCTCAAAAAAGTGTCAAAATGGTCCGACATGTCTGCTGCAATATTGCAGTACCGCTAAAAATCACAGATCACCGCCATTACTAGTAAAAAATTTAAAAAAATAAAAACCCCAGAAATTAATTCTCAGCATCCGTAAACACGGCAACTTTTGCGCAAACCAATCAATAAACGCCGATTGCGATTTTTTTTAACCAAAAATAAGAGGAAGAATATAAATTGGCCAAAACCGATGAAAAAAAATGTTTTTTTATATATTTTTTTGGATTTGTATTTTAGCAAAAAGTAAGAAAAAATGTTTTTTTTTTGCAAAATTGTCGCTCTTTTTTTATTTATAGCGGCGATCATAAATGACGCAGAGGGGATCAAATACCACTAAAAGAAAGCTCTATTTATGGGGGAAAAAAAGGATGCAAATTTTGTTTGGGTACAACGTCGCATGACCGCGCAATTGCCAGTTAAAGCAACGCAGTGCCGAATCGCAAAAAGTGCTCTGGTCCTAAAGTGTGAAATCCTTCCGGGGCTGAAGTCGTTAAACAGCACATAAAGCACAGAAATATAGTGCATTAAACTTGCAGTAACGTACTGAAATATACTGCGCTAAATGGCACGTAATACTCTGGAATACACAGCGTTAAACTTACAGTAACGCACTGAAATATACTATGTTAAATGGCATGTAATGCAGTGAAATATGCTGCGTTAAATTGCACATAATGCACTGAAATATACTGCGTTAAACATGTACTAATGCACAAAAACATACTGCGTAAACGGCATGTAATGCATGGAAATTTCCTGGACCTCCTCCTGTCAGCCTACTATGGGTCAGCTCCGCCCCCTCTGATCCCTTCAGGACAACCTCTTTCCAAGCCTATAAGAGGCGGCTGTCAGCCCATATGCAGTGTTCTTTTTCGTCCTCGCTCCGGACGCCTCTAAAGAAAAAAAATAAAGAAAAAAATAAATAAATAAATGTTATATATATATATATATATATATATATATATATACACACATACACAAGAAGAAGCACGGTATGAGACTTAATGCAAAATCTTGTAGTGTCCATGCGATCCTGCTCAGGTTCATACACTCTCCTGAGTTCAGAAGACCCCCTGTCTGGGCTGTAAATCTCCCTTTGTGGTGGTACCCATGGTGCTGGGTCTCAGTTAGCAGTATAAATGACTGCATGTGTACACCGGCCTCTAGGGAGCAGTTAAACACTGCTGGTTTGGGCTGTGCAGCGAATAGGTGAAACCGCAGGCAGCCAGAGTCTCAGTTCAGCAGTATAAATGACTGCACGTGTACACTGGCCTCTAGAGAGCAGTTAAGCACTGCTGGTTTGGGCTGTGCGGCGAATTGGTGAAACAGCAGGCAGGCTGAGTCTTGTACTCCCACAGGAACTCTCAGGAGGTTGCTGAGAGCGGCCACTTCTTGGTATTATAGGAACGCCCTCTCCCATGCTCTGGTTCCTGCTTCCATGCTGTGATTACAACACCTGTAGCTCCAGCTTGTCTCAAAATCACTGTGGTGAGTGATGTGGGATCTGAACATGGCTGCTGCCTTAGGTTGCTGGATAGATCTCTGGCTGTCTATGTGTTTCCAGGTATCCTGGGTCTTCCTGCCTACCTCTATAGCACTGAAAAATGCATTGGAAAGGTTTTCTATTTTTAAAGTTTTTTTTGTGTTTTGTTTTTGCTGTTTTTATTTGTTTTTTTGTTTTTAAAAGAGTACATTCTTCTTCTCTACACAGAGAGAAGACCCAGATGCAGGATAGACGCCTGCAGGGAAGTACTAAAGAGCCGCATTGCCTGCAAAGAAAGAAGCGATCAAAGCGCGATAAGTCGGGTCAGAGGAGTGGTCGGTGGCAGGATAAAATCCCTGTGGAACGCCACTCCAGATCACCCTCACCGGTGCCTCATTGCAGTGCCTTGAGCCCAGGCCAATTGCGGTTACAACACCAGAAAGTGACCACTAAGCGCTGGCATGTGCATAAGCAAAGATGCAGATCCTCTTCATCTTTTGGAAGGGCCTCGGCCCGGGAAGAGGAGAAGGCTTGCTGGGCATGCGGGGCAAACTCCCTACCAGGGAGGTGTGTATACTTCTCTTGTTTGAAGGAAACCGTATGTGAAAATGCAGCAGATGCACGCCAGGTGAAGCACTATATTAAGGCAGCAGTCAAAGGCGGTTTGAAAACCGTATCAAAGAGATCTCGGCCTAGGCAGGAACTCATCCGCTTCAGAATCAGAGCCAGATGCTACATATCGCTACAGTTCAGATGAACATTCAGAGGATTCTGAGTCAGATCTGGAACCAGACACTCATGCATTTGATTTTTCCTTGGTTCCTTCTTTGGGCCTGATTCGCACCCGTGCATTTTTGGTGCGTTTTGCGGATTTGTACTACAGTCTATTTGGCGTTATTTCCTATGGAACACGTTTTGCGGTGTGGGTCTGTGGAATGTGGGGGACACTGGAGATGCACTGCTGGTTCGGCCGAACTTCGGGACAAAGTCCGGGTTCGGGTCCGGACAGAACCCGAACTTTGTCCCGGACCCCGAACCCCATTGAAATCAATGGAGACCCGGACTTTTCAAGCCCCAGGCCCTGTTTCAAGCCCAAGACAGGCCTGGGCTTGGGCCTGAAACAGGGCTTCAAGCCGGCTTGGTCGTCACGTAGAGGTCACAGGGGGTGTAAGGTGTCTGGGTGTGGCGTTTTGCACAAGGTATCCTTTATTGCGGTTTATCTGACATCATGTTTAGGCGTTTTGCGTGGTTTTTACGTGCCCACGCTTAGTCCGGGTTTCTTCCTTGGTTCCTTTTTAGTTTACGTACTCACAGACCAAGGTCTAGACTGAGTCTTAGGAGACTTACAAGTAGACTTGACATCGCTATACATCGTAGACCGAGACTAAGACTTCGCCTACTCAAG
>BLSH010025166.1:111301-166438 GCA_018402905.1 Glandirana rugosa | reverse complement strand
GGTACTCCCGGCTTATTTATACTTTTTTGACACAGTTTGAAGATGATTTTAGAACAGTTCTATGGCCTCTAATGTTAATTAATACTTTTCAGACCCATTTTGAAGATGATCTCCATTTTTGCATTTTTTATGTTTTTATTTTTTTTAAAATATTTAAAGTTATTTCCCTGTCCCCATTTCTTTGTAGGTCACTTGTCC
Organism: Glandirana rugosa; assembly: GCA_018402905.1. NCBI lineage: Eukaryota > Metazoa > Chordata > Amphibia > Anura > Ranidae > Glandirana > Glandirana rugosa. The sequence goes on along the minus strand of BLSH010025166.1, from coordinate 166,240 downwards.
CACCCTTACCCACATTTCCTTCCTTTTGCAGACCTCTAGGACCTTCCAGGACTATTTTACAGCACTTTTTGTACCTAAAAGTCCGGGTCTCCATTGATTTCAATGGGGTTCGGGGTCCGGGACAAAGTTCGGGTTCTGTCCGGACCCGAACCCGGACTTTGTCCCGAAGTTCTGCCGAACCAGCAGAACCCGGATTTCTAGAAGTTCGCTCAACTCTAAAAGGGACGCTTTTTTATGCCATGGACGTTCTGGAGTTTCCAGGCAGAAAGAATGGCATATATAATATAAAAGTGCATGCAGGGCACAGGATAAAGCACTAGGGACAAAAACAAAATTGGATGTGAAATGATTTGATACAGTAATATAATCTTACAGATTACAGTGTACTCTATGTTTACTGTGTGTTTCACTTTTTGAATTTCCTGCCAGGCTTTCCCCCCGTGCGACGCAACGCTTGCAGGGAATGGAGCCCGGCATCACACAGGCATCGGGCAGAGTACACAGCCAGCATATACAGTGGGGGGACATTGCTGGATCCAGGGGACAAGGTAAGTAACCCAGTCTAGGATGCAGCAATGCAATCCCGAATGTGGCTCGGGGTTACCGTTATTTGCAGTGAAAACATATTCCGAGCCACACTCGGAAATACCGTCAAGGAGGTTAATAATGTTGATATTTTTGCAAAAAAATTATATGAATGCTATATTGGTACATAGGGGAGCTGGAATTTAGAAAAAAAAAAAAAAGCGATCAAAGGTGAACTTACCCTTTAAGAAGTCTTTTATAGATACATTTTTTTAGATTAAATTTCTATGTTAGACAAAATAATTAACCAGACTCCATTGTAATAATTTTCCATGTGTTTTGTTATGGAAAAAAACATACAAATGAAATAAATATATACAGTATATGCTAAAGATTGCTAGTTAGGAAACAAACTTTTTTCCATATCTCTTTGGAACTCTATTGGTGAGGTATCTGCACTTGAGTTTCTGAAACTGTAAACCTTCTGTGGCCATTGCACGATGGTCCCACTCCCTTTGTTGGATTGTTCCATGACAGCCTTGCTGTGTTAGGGTTTTGATATTTTGTAAACCCTTTCGTAGAATATGGTGCTTAGGAATTTTTTGCATCACTATATTTTCTAGCCACTCTGCTGAGGGAGTTCCAGAATTCTGTAATAGGGTGGTGGTGCAAGGAGTTCTCTCTGTTTTGTTATCTGACCACGTTTATCATTAGTATGTTAAACCAGGCAGAAAAAAAACTAAGTTCAATTCTGAGCTTAGCCAAGAGGAAGGTATTCTATGAAGAGGCCCTAGGACTGGAGCTCAGTGGATGTGACCCTTTTTGTAGGCTGTGTTGCTGTAGGCAATATGGGCCTGCAGAGTTCTGCTTGAGAGCTGGAGTGCAGTAACACTAGACCCTCCTGTTCGGTGGCGGCTTTTCTCCAGTGGATGCTGTGTGATGCTCTTGGAGACCATCTAATAACTGATAGCTGAGCAGCTGTAGGAACCCCTAGAAAAAATGTGAGTGCTCTACCTCTTCATATTCTACCTGCTGCTAAGTTCCATTTAAAGTGTTGAATTGCATCTTGACCTGGTCCTGCAATTTTGCATGTTACAAGTAAGTGAACCACCAGAGGATAAGGTATTTCTAGGAGGGTTTCTTGCAGTAAGCAGGCCCAGGCAAGGGAAGGAGGGGAGCAGAATTTGTCCATGCCTTGGGCACAGTGTGTTAGCATGGAGGGGGGCATCAGTGAGCTTCTGCAGTATTGACGATTGCTAGTGAAGGACACTTAGGGCACCTGCCTGCCTCTCATGCAGGGTTCACCTGGGTCCCCAAAAAAGCACTCACTCATGCAGCAGCAGCTGCCATCTCTCCCCACTGGCTGCATGTTATAACAACAGTTAAAGTGGAACTAAACCCATCAATTTAAAGGTTCCAAAACAGTTATATTCAAGCATGCAGTGAATGATAACTGCCACAGTTGCTTATGGTCTCAACTGAACTGTTAAGCAATCAAATGGCTGGTGTTATAACATGTCTTCACATGGCAACTGCAGTTGAAACAGAACCTAAGTTGATAATGTCCTTTGCTGTAAAGGATAGGAGGGTTTACTTCTGCTTTAACATCAGAGCCAGGGAATCTTTCCATAGGCTCCGCCTCAGCTCTGATGTGTCCTATGACAGAATACAAGAAGGAGTCTGGGAAGAAGGACATTTTCTGGCACTGAGGTCTATGCTGGGAGTGAGGATTTGGCAGAGAATAAGAGGACTTGTACTGGGGGCGAATGGAGGAGCATTTGCACTAAGGGAGGATTTGTGGAGGGGTTGGGGGGGGGGGTTAGGGTGGGAGGGCCATTTGAGGGTGAAAGGACTTATATTAGAAGGAGGGGTTTGGGAAGAGGAGGAGAAGACAATTTGTATTAGAAGGGGGTGAATGGGGGCGGTTGTGATAGAAGGGTGGATCAAGGGGGATTTCTGCTAGGGGTATTTGGAGAGGAAAGGGATTTGTACAAGGATAGGGATTGGGGGTAGAGGATTTATGCAGGAAGGGAAAATGATTTACACTGAGAGGGAGATAGGAGGGATTTGTGCTAGAAGGGGGAGAATATTTTTGCCAATGCCAAAAGGGAAAATTTGGACGGCTGGAAGAGAATTTGTCCCAGTGCTGCGTGGGAGGATTAGGGAAGGATTTGTGCTGGGAGGATTTTCTCTGATAGGAAATGGAGGGGGGGGGGAGAGGATTCGTACTAGAAGGGGTATTTTAGGGGAGATTGTGCTGTGGAGGGTAGAAGGTCTATGCTGGGAAAGGGGAATGTGATGGAGAGAATACATGCTTGAAGGGGGGGGGGGGGTGTATTTTTGATGAAAGGGTAAAGTGGGGGAGAATATTGATTGTGGGGGGGACTTTTGCACTCTTGATTCCTACACTGTGCATTACACACTTCTGCACCATTTTAATTTTGTACTCCTGCCCCCTACTGCACATTGTGCACCCCAGGCCCCTGCACTATGTGCATTACATATTACTGACTGCTTAAAGTGGTTCTAAAGCCTAACTTTTTTTTTTACCCTACTGCATTCTATGTCTTAAGGTAAAAAAACTTCTGTGTGACAGAATCGCCCCAACCCCCGCTTAAACTTAACTGAACCCATTCACAATCCAGCGCTGTGCATGACAACTGAGGCTCTGTCCCTCCTCTCTGGGCATATTGATAGCAGCAGGAGCCATTGGTTTGTGTCAATGGAGGTAGAAAAGGTGGCTTGAGAGAGCCTGCATGAGTGGATTTCTATGGGGGCACTCGTTGAAGAGGAGGAGCCAGAAGTGCCAGCGTTGGACCTAAGAGAAGGATCATTTCACAGAACAGGTAAGTATGACATGTTTGTTATTTTATTTAAAAAAGGAACCTGCAATATGACTTTAACTGTGTTATGTATTCCTAAACCCGATGCTGACTGCAGCACTCCTGACTGTTGTACTCTGTGCATTGCATACCCCTAACCCCTGAAGTGCAGATAGATAGATAGGTAGAGATTACTACTACTACTGCTTTTAGGGACAAATTGCAGATCTCATCCTGCATTACAGAAAGATCTGACTGGACTAGGTAGAGTCTACTGCTTAGAGGGACAGATTATTGTTCTAAAATCATCTCCTAGTTCTATAGGGTCAGGTTCCTGCTGTTGCTGTAAGGGACAGATTATTGTTCTAAAATCATTTTGCAGCCCTCTAGCACTTTCCAGGTCTCTTTTACAGTCATTTTTGTGCCGAAAAGTTTGGGTCCCCATTGAATTCAATGGAGTTCGGGGTAAAGTTCGGGTCAAGTTCGGTACCGAACCCACCGAACCCGAACATCCACGGGTTCGCTCAACTCTAGAGACACGGCTCTTGTCTCAGTGAGCACTATATAGACCTTCTATAACTTAGATTCTGGTAAATAAGAAGCTGGTGTTTTGTGTGATGGTGGATCACATAGAGTAACTAAGAAGCCCATGATCAACAGTGATAGACTTTCATTATTGATCACATGTGTGCACATTGTGGTGCTTTCACATTTTTATGAATTGCTGATGTTGCACCCTCTAGTGCAGAGTGCTAGATATTGTACATAGTTTTTTTTTTTGTAGTGTAGGTAAATGTAGGCTTAGCTGACAGCCAAGTCTGTGTTTAATCTGGGTCAGGGTGAGTGATCTAGGGAGGCTGGGTGTCTCATCAGGCAGCACCTCTAGTACCTCCCCCTACTTGCTGGAACCTTGCAGAAGATTCCAGAAGAATGGGAGGGAGGTTAGGAGGGACTGTCTGGAGTATTGAGGAGGGCCCCAGCCAATTCCCAGCAAATGGGCTGGCAGGGATAGGCCCGTCAGGGGCAGGAGATCTCTGGGTGGCTGGTGAGTGTGGCAGTCTGAGAGGACTGTGGGAAGTAGCCAGGAGGGCTAGTGAAAGGGGCAGCTGCAGCCAGGTGGGCTGGCTGTGCCTGAAGAGGTGGGGCTAGGACCAGTAGCCACAGCAATGTAGCTGGACACTGGAATTTTTCTACATACCAAAGGGGCCATGGTGCTTGCCTGTAAAGGGGCTTTTGCTTGATGTGGCTGAGTGCCTTGCCAGATTTACCAAACAGTGCTCCAGCTGGGTCTGAGTTGTTATTGCAAGAAAGTGATGTTCTGGAGGAAGAGGAGTGTATACAGAGAGTGTATATAGTGTGGGGAGTTAACTCAATGGGGATCACCTTCCCTGTGAAAAAGGTAGTCCAAAAGGTAGGTTTTCATAAAATCTGACTTGTAGACAGGTTTATTTAAAAGGTTGCAGGTAAATCAAATAAACAAAACAGAAAATAAATCCTTGCCATTAGGGATGGGTCGAACGACCCCCGGTTTGGTTCGCACCAGAACATGCGTACAAGCTAAAAATTTGTGCGAACATTCGAACACTGTTAAAGTCTATGGGACCCAAACATGAAAAATCAAAAGTGCTCATTTTAAAAGTTTATATGGAAGTTATTGCCCTAAAATATGGGGTCCTGCCCTAGGGGACATGCATCAATGCAAAAAAAAGTTTTTTAATCAATCGTTTTTTCAGGAGCAGTGATTTTAATAATGCTTAAAGTGAAGCAATAAAAATGAAATATTCCTTTAAATTATGTCCCTGGGGGTCCCCAGGAGTCTTCCTGTAAAAGGGTGCACCTCTGTGATGTTTAGAACATAGCCAGAGCAAAATTACATTTCCAAAGGAAGAATTGTCATTTATTATCGCGGCTGTAATGTGTTTCCAGCTCCCGGCAATATACAAAATAAAAATCACTTTTTTTTCACATTTGCATGGGGTCCCCCCCCCCAGTCCATACCAGGCCCTTCGGGTCTGGTTTGGATTTTAAGGGGAACCCTGCGCCAACATTTTCAAAAATTGACATGAGGTGCCCCTTAAAATCCAAACTAGACCCTTATCCAAGCATGCAACCTGGCCGGCCAGGATGGGAGGGGGAGCGAGCGCCCCCCTCCTGAACCATACCAGGCTACATGCCCTCAACTTACGTTCAACTCGAATCGCGGGCCCATCCCTACTTGCCATCCAGGCACTAACTAAACATTTCCAGCTTCCTCACTCAGGTGAAGGGCTTCTCCCAGTCACCCACAAAACAAAGATAGTGCAAACCTTTTGTTTCAGTCCCAAAGCAAAGTTCAGTTCATCAGCTCTCTCAGGTTTCATGGCTCCTGAGTCCCAGGCCAGAGCAGTAATCTGATCCAGACTTGCTTCCTTTATACCACCTGTTATACCACCTGTTGATGGACACAAGTGGACCGCAAAATCTGGTCCGGAATCCATCCTGCTAAGGTGGCTGGTAAAACTTGGACTGGATTTCACCTTAGTTTCCTGCAAGTGAATGCATGCTAAGTGAAACATAATGTCCATCGATCACCTCGCCTTTCATAACGCCACATATCCCCCCCCTCCCCCCCCCCTCTGCTCAAGCTCCTGCAGCTGAGCAACTGTCCCAACCAGACAATTGATATGGGAAAGGGCATCTGCATTATTTTGGAGTTTCCCAGCTCTATGTTCCACTGTGAACCTAAATACTTGAAGAGCAAGGAACCACCTTGTCACCCGACTGTTTTTCTCCTTGTTATCGCACATCAATTTAAGAGGGCATGATCAGTGACTATTTTGAATGGTCTCCCCAACAGGTAATATTTCAGGGCATCTAAGGCCCATTTGATAGTTAAACATTCCTTCTCAACAATGGCATAGTTTTTCTCATGTCTGTTGAGCTTTCTGTAAACCACTGGGTGCTCCTCCCCATCTCTGACTTGGGACAGTAAAGCACCCAGTCCCACATCAGAGGCATCTGTCTGCACCACAAACTCCTTTGTGAAATCTGGGGTCATGAGCAGGGCTGGACTGGGGATAAAAACCAGCCCTGCAAAAAATGTCATACCAGCCCCATAGCATTATTATTATTATTATTTTCTTGGACAGGGGGACCTCTGAAGAACACATATGTATCTAATAGTTGCACCTCATTCCCTGAGATATGAGTATAACAAATAGATAGACCTGATAGGTCTATATATGGGGAATATGGGAATATTTGCGGTGCCACATAAAGAAAGAATAGGATAGTGAACATCAATGAATTTTAATGATACATTATTAAAAAAAGCATGACACTTGACAAGGTGGCATAGATAAAATTATGGCAGTGATCATTTTCTTGAGCTTGACAGTGTTACAGTGGTGTATACAAAGTAAGTCCCTACACCACTGTAACATTGTCGAGGTCAAGAAAATGATCACTGCCGTAATTTTATCTATGCCACTTTGTCAAGTGTCATGCTTTTTTTATTAATGTATCATTAAAATTAATTGATTTTACTTTGTTCACTATCCTATTCTTTCTTTATGTGGCACCGCAAACATTCCCATATTCTCCATATATAGACCTATCCGGTCTATCTATTTGTTATAGTCATTATTTTCTGGTTGATAAAAGGGAAAAGCAGCACATTTTAAAAGTGTATTATATATAGAGAAGACAGATATGAAAGCACACAGGGCTTAATATATATATATAACAGCAAATTGACTGCAGACATGGTACAAGAGATAGTCAGAGACTGCAGACTTGATACAAGAGATGATCAGAGACTGCAGTCATGGTACAAGAGATGGTCAGAGACTGCAGTCATGGTACAAGATATGGTCAGAGACTGTAGTCATGGTACAAGAGATGGTCAGAGACTGGGGACTTGATGCAAGAGATTGTCAGAGACTGCGGACATGATACAAGAGATGGTCAGAGACTGCAGTCATGGTACAAGAGATGGTCAGAGACTGTAGTCATGGTACAAGAGATGGTCAGAGACTGGGGACTTGATGCAAGAGATGGTCAGAGACTGCGGACATGATACAAGAGATTGTCAGAGACTGTGGACATGATAAAAGATCAATGCAGCTTCATTAGTGCCCATCAAATGTAGCCTCATCTGTGCCCATCAAATGCAGCCTCATCTGTGTCCATCAAATGCAGCCTCACTGTGCCCTTTAAATGCAGCCTCACTGTGCCCATCAAATGCAGCCTCACTGCGCCCATGAATGCAGCCTCACTGTGCCCATCAATGGCAGCCTCACTGTGCCCATCAAATGCAGCCTCACTGTGCCCATGAATGCAGCCTCACTGTGCCCATCAATGCAACCTCACTGTTCCCATCAATGCACTCTCACTGTGCCCATCAATGCAGCCTCACTGTGCCGATCAAATGCAGCTTTATGGTGCCCATGAATGCAGCCTCACTGTGCCCATGAATGCAGCCTCACTGTCCATGAATGCAGCCTCACTGCCCATGAATGCAGCCTCACTGTCCCCATAAATGCAGCCTCACTGTGCCCATCATTGCAGCCTCACTGTGCCCATCAATGCAGCTTTACGGTGTCCATAAATACAGGCTCACTGTGCCCATCAATGCAGCCTCACTGTGCCCATCAATACACTCTCGCTGTGCCCATCAATGCAGCCTCACTGTGCCCATCAAATACAGCTTTATGGTGCCCTTGAATGCAGCCTCACTGTACCCATGAATGCAGCTTTACGTGTCCATAAATACAGACTCACTGTGCCCATCAATGCAGACTCACTGTGCCCATCAATGCAGCCTCACTGTGCCCATCAAATACAGCGTTATGGTGCCCTTGAATGCAGCCTCACTGTATCCATGAATGCAGACTTATTGTGCCCATGAATGCAGCCTCACTGTCCATGAATGCAGCCTCACTGTCCATGAATGCAGCCTCACTGTCCATGAATGCAGCCTCACTGTGCCCATGAATGCAGCCTCACTGTGCCCATGAATGCAGCCTTACTGTGCTCATGAATGCAGCCTCACTGTGCCCATTAATGCAGCTTTGCGGTGTCCATAAATACAGACTCACTGTTCCCATCAATGCAGCCTCACTGTGCCCATCAATGCACTCTCACTGTGCCCATCAATGCAGCCTCACTGTGCCCATCAAATACAGCTTTATGGTGCCCTTGAATGCAGCCTCACTGTACCCAGGAATGCAGCCTTACTGTGCCCATGAATGCAGCCTCACTGTCCATGAATGCAACCTCACTGTGCCCATAAATGCAGCCTCATTGTGCCCATCATTGCAGCTTCACTGTGCTCATAAATGCAGCCTCACTGTGCCCATCATTGCAGCCTCACTGTGCCCATCAATACAGACTTACCTGTGCCTGGATGGATCACACATGCACAGCAGGCATCTCCCGCTGTGTGTCACGGAGCTGGTTCTGTGTTCGGTGGTGCTAGGTCCCGCCTCCTAGACTGGCTTGTGTGATAGGTGGAACACTGATTCAATAAGTGTTCCATTCTAGACTATCACACAAGCCAAGGCAGGACCTGGTTACTGCACCGCCCAACACAGACCCAGCTCTGTGACACACAGCGGGAGATTCCAGCTGTGTGTGACACTCAAGAGAAGGAGGAGAGAGGGAAGAAAGGGAGTGTTGCAACCACAGCTCAAAGCTTTAGAGCAGACGGCCTACCAGGAAATTTACCGGTATCCTGGTAGGTCAGTCTGGCCCTGGTTAAAAGCACAGGTTGTGCACAAAGGGCTTGCTTCAAATTTGATATGCCTTCTCTGCCTTAGGATTCCACTTGATCATGACCGACCCTCTACCCTTCATCAGTGGGGCTGCAATGGTGGCAAAATTGGGTATAACACGTCTGTAGTACTCTGTGATCCCAAGAAATGCACAAACTTGAAGTATAGGTTGCACTGTAGGTTGGGGCCACTTTTGAACTGCCTCAATCTTATTGATCTGAGGCTTGATCAGCCCCCGACCAATAATGTAGCCAAGGTATTTGGCCTCCTCCAAGCCTATGGCACACTTTTTGGGGTTGGCAGTGAGTCCTGCTTTCCTAAGGTAATCTACTACTACTTGCATCCGGGACAAATGGGATTCCCAATCTGGGCTGTGAATGACTATTTTGTCCAAATAGGCGGCTGCGTATTGGCGATGTGGTCTTAAAGTCTTGTCCATCATTCTCTGGAATGGGGCAGGAGCACCATGCAAGCCAAAATGCATCCGCTTATACTGGAAGGACCCCTCTGGGGTAGAAAACAGTTTTCTCTTTCGCAGACCCTGTTAGGGGTATCTGCCAGTAACCTTTAGTCAGATCTAAAGTAGTTATGTACCGGGCACCTCCCAATCTGTCAACAAGCTCATTGACTCGAGGCATTGGGTATGCATTGAATTTAGACACGCTGTTCAACTTCCTGAATTTATTAAAAACCTTATAGTTCCATCTGGTTTTGGCACCAACACTATGGGACTTGACCAGTCACTGTGGGACTCCTCTATCACGTCCAGCTCTAATATGTTCTATATTTAATGTGCAACTGCTTCCCACCTAGCCTTGGGTATTTTATAGGGCTTTACATTTACGCAGACACCTGGTTCCGTAATTATGCCATGCTGCATAACTGTGGTCAGTCCGGGTAGGTGAGAGAAAAAGTCTCTATTCTTACTCACAACTTCTTTAAACGTCCTTCTGTTGGGTTACTGACAAGGTTTCAGTTATGGCTACTTCAGGTGTCACGGGGGTCATGTTCTTTCGGGGGGTTGGCACTGCCAGTAAAGTCTCTCTGTCCTTCCAAGGTTTCAAGAGATTAATGTGATAAATTTGCACGGGTTTTCTTTTCCCTGGCTGGTAAACCTTGTAGTTTACCTCCCCTACTCTTTCCATAATTTCAAAGGGACCTTGCCATTTTGCTAGGAATTTACTCTCAACGGTGGGGACTAGTACCAGCAGTCTATCACCAGGGTTGAAGAACTGGGCCTCGGCCCCACAATTTAAAACCCTTCTCTGGGCCTCCTGGGCTTGCTCCATATGTTCCTGTACAAGTGGTATGACAGCAGCGATTCTATCTTGCATCAGTGAGATATGCTCGATGATGCTTTTATAAGGTGTGGTTGCTCCCTCCCACGTTTCTTTTACAACATATAGCAATCCCCAATCCCCTGGGATGTCTCCCATACAGTAGTTCAAAAGGGGAGTAACCTGTAGATGCCTGAGGTACTTTCTGAATGGCAAACATGAGGTATGGCAGTAAAAAATCCCAATTTCTCCCATCTTTGTCCACTGCCTTTTTTAACATGCTTTTGAGCGTTTTGTTAAATCTCTCCACTAGACCATCAGTTTGCGGGTGGTAGACAGAGGTAGGGAGATAGGAGATTTTGAACAACTTACACAATTCTTTAGTGACTCGGGACATAAATGGGGTGCCTTGATCCGTCAATATTTCTTTTGGAATACCCACATGACTAAATACCTGGACAAGCTCCTAGCTAGCAATAGTTTTAGCTGATGTATTACGCAAGGTAATGGCTTCAGGATATCGCATGGCATAATCCAGTATTACCAGTATGTGATGATGGCCCTGCGCAGACTTTACTACTGGTCCAACCAGATCCATGCCAATTCTTTCAAAAGGCACTTCAATGATTGGTAATGGTACCAGCAGACTGCGAAAATGGGGCGATGATGCAGAATACTGACACTCTGGGCATGACTCACAATATTATTTGACATCTACATATAACCCGGTCCGAAAGAATCTCTGGGTTATTCTCTCCCTTGTCTTCTCTATAACCAGATGTCCCCCCATTATATGGCCATGGGCTAAATCTAATATCATCCAGCGATAGGGTTTGGGAACCGCTAGCTGCTCTACCTCCTCCTCCGCTTGCTTTACCACCTGATACAGCAAGTTATTTTGAAGAGCCATGTAGGAAAAAGACACCCCTATATTAGGTTGAACAAGTTCCCCATCTATCATTTTAGTGTTTTTTCTGGCTTTACTGAGTGTGTTGTCTTTTAGTTGTTCCGTACAAAAATCATTGTTTCTGACCACATTCTGTCCACTCTCACTATTAGAGTCAGAGATAAGTTCTTGTTCATTAACCTCCATCTGTATCTTTCCCTTTCTCGGACACGCTAATAGTTTTTATTCCAATTTTGTAATCAAAAGGGTCTGGAGTGAGTTCCCATGTTTCCTCAGCAGGGGCAGCTCTGTCCTCCCGACTCCTTTTGTTTTGCCATAAACTCCAAAAGTGGAGAAAATCTCTCCCCACTAGGGCTTCATGAAGCAGTGAGGGTACCACCCCCACTGAATGTGTCACTATGCCCCAAGGGGTATCAATCTCAACTACAGCAGTTTGGTAGTCACGTGTGTCACCATGTATGCAAATAACCCCAATAGTGCTAGGGTGTAACTTTGCAGGATTTACAATCACCTTTTAATGTCACCACACTACCAGCATCTAGCAGAGCCGTGACTGGCTTTCAATCAACTGAGATTACACACACATTTGTTTTTCCTTGCATTCCTGACATGTTGCAGTAAATGCCACCTGTACAAAAAGACATGCATTTTTTTTTAAGTAAGCATTATCACATTGCATTGGTTCATCATTTAGGGAACCGTTAGCAGCAATATGGCCAAACCCATGGCAGCGATAACATTTTCTGTACATGTTCTGTACCCAGTCCTCTAAATGGCCTCAGAGACCTTCCTGACCTATTTGGCCAGTCTCCAGGTCCTGAGCCCATAGTCTCATTATCTGTAGCAACAGTCCTGTCATTTTTTCCCCACACCCTTGACCCCTGGAACAGTTTTACTGGATCCTCCAGGCAATTGGAGTGGGACACAGATGGGTTCAACAAGTCCTCGGCTGCAGTATATCTCTCCACCAGGTCCACCAGCAGGTTTGCCATCTTAGGGTCCCCATGACTGACCCACTTCCTCAAAGTGGCAGGGAGCACAGATAAATAACAGTCCATGACCACCCACTCCACAATGTCTCTGGCTGCAGTCACTTCTTGGTGAGGTGTATTAAGTCAAACATTTGGGAGCGGGGTGGCTGGTCAGTACTCTATGACCACCGATGCACCCGTTGAGACTGGACTGCAAATGGTGGTGCCCAATACATGCAAGCATCTCAGCTTTCAGTGTCTCATAATCCTGGGCAGCATCTGGTTCCAGGTCATAATAGGCCTTTTGGGGTTCTCCGGTCAGAAAGGGTGCTAGCAGTCCTGCCCATTGCTCTTTTTGCCATCTTTCAAAAGTTGCTAGGTAAGCTTCCACATCATCAGCAGGTAATAGCTAGCAGGCACCATTTTCTGTTCCCCTGGCAAAGGACCTGTGGACCCCTTCTTTAACTCCACCAGCGCCTCCGCAAACAGGCGATTTGTCTCCTGCTGGGCTGCAATGGCATGGCGATTCACCTCCTGCTGGGCTGCAATGGTGTCAGAAACGGATGTGACCAGAAATGTGTGGACTGCACAGAAATTACCAAACACAAACGTAAATGAAATCAGAGGATTTATTTTAAGACAAGTAACAGTGAACTAAAATGCACAACCAAACAGAAAACGGTATAGTCAACCAAAAGGCACTGTGTAAAAGGGAATGTCCAAATCGTAAACTTTAAGCCAGGCCAGAGTCATACACGGGAGATCAGTCAGAAGGAACCGGGAGTGGGACAAGACAGGATTCAGGGTTCAGGGTACAGGTTTCAGGGTGCAAGTTTCAGGATGCAGGTTTCAGAGGCACAAGGAAGCAATACCAAGGTGAGCTAACACAGCACTCCCAGGTTTAAATATACTTCCTGCAAACAGTCTCAGGTGATGCCTGACTGCAGGAGATGTCAGGTCCTGACTGCCGAGAGACACCTGCTGGTGGACACTGGAACTGCTCAGCCTCCGACTGCTAAGGGACACCAGAACTGCGGCCCATAGGTCTGGGGGATACAGTGCCACCAACAGGTGAAACCATTCCTAACAAATGGCCTGGAGATTCACCTCCTGCTGGGCTGTAATGACCTGGTGAATCGCCTCCCGCTGGGCTGCCATGGCCTCTGCGACTTGCCGGTTGGTTTCCTGTTGGGCTGCAATGGCCTGGCGATTCGTCCCCTGCTGTGCTGCAGTGGCTTGTGTGACCTGGAGATTTGTTTCCTGTTGCTGGCAATTGGTTTCCTGCTGGGTTGCAATGGCCTGTAGCAGGGTTTTTAACACACCCTCCATCTTTCCACTTGTCTAGGAAGATGCCTGCCGAAAATCCACCATGTGTGGGGGGGTTAGCTAAATGGGGATCACCTTCCCTGGGAAAAGGGTAGTCCAAACAGGAGGTTTTCTTAAAATCCGACTTGTAGTCAGGTTTATTTTTTTGCAGGTAAATCAAATAAACAAAACTGAAAATAAATCCTTGCCATCCAGGCACTAACTAAACATTTCCAGTTTCCTAACTCAGAGGTGAAGGCCTTCTCCCAGTCATCCACAAAACAAAGACAGTGCAAACCTTTTGTTTCAGTCCCAAAGCAAAGTTCAGTTCATCAGCTCTCTCAGGTTTCATGGCTCCTGAGTCCCAGGCCAGAGCAGTAATCTGATCTAGATCTGCTTCCTTTATACCACCCGTTGATGGACACAAGTGGATCGCAAAATCTGGTCTGGAATCCACCTTGCCAAGGTGGCTGGTAAAACCCGGACCGGATTCCACCTTAGTTTCCTGCAAGTGAACGCATGCGAGATGAAACATAACATCCATCGATCACTTCATCTTTCATAACGCCACAATAGTTAAAGTGTCCCTGAAGAAGTTTGTTCCAGTCAAGTGGGCATCAAGTTTAATAACCCCTAATAAAAATACAAAAACAAAGCTGCTGGACTGTTTCCTGTCTCAACGAGCCTCTGGAAATTCTGTGTGCCTGGCTGTGCAGGGTGGGGGATCCCTATTCACCAGAGGCTCCTACGGGGGATGTGCTACATTGATTTAAAGGCTACTTAAGACATTTTATGATTAACAGTGATGGATTATATCTATTGAATATTTAATTATCTATCTGCATGGTTGCACATTGTGGTGTTTGCACATTATTTATTTAAAGGTACAGTGCAACAATATTTGTTATCAAATTTGTATTGGTATGTGTTATTGAGTGCTGCTGTATTTATTAATTCATTAATTAGGATTTTTTTTATTTATTTAGTATTTGCACAAAGCACACTTTTTCTTAGTTTAAAAGTTTTTCACACCTGCCTAAAACTTTTGCACAGTAGTTTAGGTCTGTGATTCAAAGGGTTTGTCATTGTCCTATATGTGTGTATTACTGAAATGTGGGCCCCGGAGTATACTGGTCTGGGGGGAAAGGGGGGGGGGGGCTATGGGGGTTACCTGCTGCTAGATGATTTGCATATGTGCAAAAGTGTGGGATGAGTATATATTTAAGTTCTTTATAGTAAAGACCAGCAAAACTATCCCATGGCTCTATCAGAGAGTGCCTGTAGGAATTCTGCTTCAGTTATGACTTGTTCAAGCTTTTAATTGCGCCACCTCATTTATATGAGGCAGGATGGCATTTCATCAGTGAGCATGTATCTTATCCAGCGGTAGAGGGTTAGGGGTGTTGTCACGAGAGGTAAATAGGAACTGATGAAAATTTTGAAATACTTCTGCAATGTCAGTGGAAGTATCCTAATTTGGGGGATAAAGCATGCAGCTTGTTTTGCTTATGCTCATGGACATCAGTTAGCCAGGGTTATTTCCCCATTCGTAGTATTGTCTAGAAACTAATGCTGGCCATACACTATACAAAAAAATCAGCCAAACCCATTTTTGAAAAACGAATAATCGGCTGTGGAGCAAAACAATAGTGCCATCACATTATAACCGATAAAATAATCAGTTTCTTGTTTGTTTTTTTCACATATACTTAGTGCAAACAGTTTGGACGGAAAGCACATTAACCTTTCGATCTACCATTCGCTTGGCCGAAAATTTCCAAACTTGTCGTTCTTTTTTTACCTAAAAAACGTTCCAACCGATTACCGATTTGTGTCCATTAACTGGCCGAAAAACGAACGAACTGTGCAAATGATCGATTTTTAACTGATTTTTTGTAGTGTATGGCCAGCATTGGTTAAGTATTTACCTAGTTTTTTTGGATATTAAGGAACTGAGCTCATCTCAGTTGTTTGACAGAAAGCAGTGATTCTATTCATGCTGAAAGGGCAATATTAAAAATAGGAGTTTCCTGAACCTGCTTGTGAAGTAGCACATCTGTATGATTTACTGTATACAAACTGACATTTGCAAAGAAAAAATACACTTTAAAATGTTGGTAAATGGCAGCTCCCGGCTGCTTATTTTTCTGTTTGTAAGTAAAGCTGCCAGGAATTCCCTTCATCTATACCAGATCCTTATCCTAGATAAGGGTCCATAGACCCTTTGGGTTTGGTATGGATTTTAAGGGAAACCTCACACAAAAACAAAAAAAGGAAAGCATAGGCTCCCCCTCCAAAATTCATTACAGACCCATATCTAAGCATGCAGTCTGGCAGACAAGGAAAGGGAGTGGATAGGTTTGAACCCCCCGTCTTACCCACAACTCTGGCCTGGTTATTATGGGGTCTGTGGGCAGTAAAATTATTGAAATCCTTAAGGCCCTTTTAAAAATAAGGGGACCCCTAGATACCTCTCTACCTCCTATGTGAATGAGTAAAGGGTGCATGGTACCCCTATTCATTCACAAAAAAATAAATGTTAGTAGAAAATATGCCCGATACCTGCCGAAACATAAACATGCTGAGACCAACAAGACCTGTGAGCTCCCCTGCACTACACTTTCCAACTAACCCTCTGATAGCTAAAAATGTCAACAAAGGCTCAGGGATGGTTGCTGATGTCATTGACAAAATATGGACATGGAAGTATTTGGTCAAAATCATTGACCAAATATGGCCATGGAAATTGACCAAATTTTGCCCATCCTTTTGTTTACATTTCAGCTGTCAGCAGGGATGGCTTGCCTGACAGCTGAATGGTCAGAGAGGATGAATCATGGATGTTTTGACAATGGTGTTCATGGCTCCCTAACAACTAGGTGCAGTGTGAACGCTGCCATATTTAGTATCAGTAGTAGTCCTCTACAAAATATGATTTTCCTGCACGGCCGGAGGTTCAAGGCTGTGCGGCAAATGGCCAAACACCCCTAAAGTTTAGCTATACTCCGAACTGTAAAAATTCAGACTAAATGTTTTGTTTGGGTTTGGTCTTAATTCAAGGTCTATCCCTTGTGGGAAACTATTGGATGCTTTCTGAGGGCAAATGGCTTTAATATAGTCAAAGGTTTTAGTGTTCAAATACAGGAACAGTGCAAGAAGTGTTCAGGGAGAAATAAGAATATCATCAAACTGATGGAGCTGCTGCAAGGATATTTGTTTCATTGAACATTATTCAAAGGAGACTCTAATAGCTGGAGTGTGGTATGGATCGCCTAATGCTCTCCTTGCAGTATTGGTTCAGGAATCTCCAGGGCTAAGCAAAGGGGTAGAGATCCTTCAGGAATCTCTGTGTGGCAGATTTACTGTCTCTTCATGCAATCAAGCATGCTGGGAACCTGCTTTAGAAGGACACATTCGTCCTTCTCAAGGTGTCAGGGAGAGGATTAAGTGTCAGGTGTCTGTTCAGGGTCCAAGGGCTGTGTTTTAATGATAAAAAGTATACCTTTTTTGAAAACATACATTGCGGCTGTATTTCGTGAATGTCAGCGAATCACTCCTGAAGACTTGTAAGAGATGCAGGAAGTGATATACTGGGGTTAAATTGATAAAGCAGTAGAGCACGTTTGCTTGTAAACTGTGAATTTTATCTCTGAAAAGTGATTTTTTTTTACCTATTTTAGTGAATGGGGTGAAACAAAATGAAAATTCAGTTTGTAAAGAATACACACTCATGTGCAAGGAAAAATACAAAAAATAGGATTTTTGCTTTCACATTATTATTATTATTATTATACTATTATACAGGATTTATATAGCGCCAACAGTTTGTACAGTGCTTTACAATATAAAGAGAGACATTACAGCAACAGTACAATTCAAAACAAGAGGGTTAGAGAGGCCCTGCTTCTGCGAGCTTACAATCTAAGAGGGGGGCTGGTAAAACAAAAAGTAGGGACTGTGAGGAATGAACTGATGAGGGAAGTAGAAGATTCCATTGTTAGCTGGAGGCAGGATAGACCTCCCCGAAGAGATGAGTTTTCAGGGATCGCCTAAAAGTGTACAGAATAGGAGATAGGCAGACAGATTGGGGTAAAGAGTTCCAGAGGATGGGAGAGGCTCTGGAGAACTCCTGGAGACGAGCATGGGAGGAGGAGACAAGGGAGATAGAGAGCAGAAGGTCTTGAGAGGAGCGAAGAGGACAGTTTGGGGGATATTAGGAGATACGATTGGTGATGTAGCTTGGGGCAGAATTGTAAATGGCTTTGTATATCATGGTAAGGGTTTTGAATTGTATTCTTTGGAAAATGGGAAGCCAGTGGAGGGATTGGCAGAGAGGAGTGGCGGACACTGAACAGTTTGTAAGGTGGATGAGTCTGGCAGCAGCATTCATGATAGACTGAAGAGGGGATAGCTTGCGGAGAAGTAGGCCAATTAGGAGGGAGTTGCAATAGTCAAGGCGAGCGATAACAAGGGAGGGAATAAGTTGCTTAGTAGTGTCAACAGTTAGGAAGGGGCGCCTTTTGGAGATGTTTCGGAGGTGAAGTCTGCAGGATTTGAACAGTGATTGGATTTGGGGCTGAAAGGACAGGTCAGAGTCTAGGATTACACCTAGTACCTTGGCATGAGGGGAGGGACTGATAGTTGTATTATTGATCTTGATGGAGAAGTTAGGGGGAGGGGCACAGGCTGGAAGAAAAATTATGAGCTCAGTTTTAGAAAGATTGAGTTTGAGGAAGTGGTGTGACATCCAAGCTGATATGTCAGTTAGTAATGCGAGAGGATACTGAAGGAGTGAGGTGAGGAGTAGAGAGATAGATATGTGTGTCATCAGCATAAAGCATTAACAGACCAATGGAGGAGGTTTAAATGGGAAGAGAAGTGGTCCAAGCACAGAACCTTGAGGTACCCCAACTGAAAGAGGGAGTGGAGAGGAGGAACCAGAGTTATAGGTCACACTGAAGGAGCACTCTGACATTTAGGAGGAGAGTCAGGAGAAAGAAGAGTCTTGAAGGCCAAGAGAGTGGCATTTTTTAAGGAGGAGGGGATGGTTAACAGTATCAAAGACTGCAGAGAGGTCAAGTAGTATGAGTATGGAGTAGTGGCCATTGGTTTTAGCAGTTAGTAGTTCATTAGTGAGCTTTAGTAGGGCCGTTTCAGTGGAGTGTAGCAAGCGAAAGCCAGACTGTAAGGGGACAAGAAGGTTGTTGTCAGTGAGGTAGGAGCTAAGACGGTTGTAGACTAAGCGTTCTAAAAGTTTTGATGCAAACGGGAGCAAGGAGATGGGTCTTAAGTTGTTCAGGCTGGTGGAATCCAGTGAGGGTTTTTTAAGTATGGGGGTGATCAGGGCATGTTTTAGAGGGGAGGGGAAGATGCCAGTAGAGAGGGAGAGATTGAAGATGTGGGTGAGGGAACATAAGATAGAAGAAGAGGGTAACCGTAGTAGATGTGAGGGAACAGGATCGAGGGGACAGGTGGTAAGGCAGGCTTCTGAGAGAACTTTAGAGACCTCTTCTATCAAGTTCAAAAGAGGAGAGAGTGTTGAGAGTGAAATTGTATAGGGTATGTTACGTGGGTAAGAGTTCTGGGCAGTGAAGATGTCCCCACGAATTGCATCAATCTTGTTTTTGAAGTGGTTTGCAATCTCGTGAGCAGTGAGCGCGTGACTGGGTGGAGGTGGTGGTGGAGAAAGTAGAGAGGTAAAAGTAGAGAAGAGACGATGGGGACTGGAGTACAGAGTATTAATGAGGGTGACAAAGTAGGTTTGTTTGGCAGCATGGAGGGAAGAAGTGTATTTTAAAAAGGCAGATTTATATTGAGTGAAAGCATGCTGTGATTTGGTTTTACGCCACACTCGCTCTAGTGCACGGCTATGTCTCTTAAGATTTCTGGTGCCGGCTCTACCACTAGGCAGAGTAGGCGACCGCCTAGGGCGCACTGCTGCTTAGGGGCGCCAGGCCACTGTGGATCTGTCACTGGTTGCTCTGCATTGATTCATGTAAAAACTGACACTGTCTGACTGAGATAAGATGATTGCATTATCACAGGCCATTTGCAAATGTACCGCATATACTCGTGTATAAGTCGACCCGTGTATAAGCCGACCCCCTACTTTTGCCTAAAAAATATGGGAAAACTTATTGACCCGTGTATAAGCCTAGGGTGAGAAATGCAGCAGCCAGAACACAGGGACAGGGAGCCAGAACACAGGGACAGGGAGCCAGAACACAGGGATATTAGCCAGGACACAGGGATTGTAGCCAGGACACAGGGATTTTAGCCAGGACACAGGGATGTTAGCCAGGACACAGGGATATTAGCCAGGACACAGGGATTGTAGCCAGGACACAGGGATTGTAGCCAGGACACAGGGATTTTATCCAGGACACAGAGACTGTAGCCAGAACACAGGGATTGTAGCCAGGACACAGGGATATTAGCCAGGACACAGAGACTATAGCCAGAACACATAAGGGATAAGTAAGGTAGTTTCACTTTAAACAGAGCTGTGCTGCTTCTAAGAGTCGTTCTGTGCTTGTAACTGTGACTAATCACATTAGAATGCAGAGAATGCTGCAGCTCTTCACTGAGATCAGGAGGTGGGCAGGACTGAACAGCTAACACCAGCTTGTCCCACCCACCTGCCGACATCAAGCTGAAAATCTGACACCTCTCTCAGCATTCTCTACATTCCAATGTGTTTAGTCACAGTTACAAGCACAGGACGGCTCTTAAGAGCAGCACGGCTCTGTTTAATGTGAGACTACTGATCACCCACAGACACTGACTCGGGTATAAGCCGAGGGGGGTCTTTTTCAGCACAATAAAGTATATACGGTATATAGAAATAGTTACTGATCTGCCAAATATACCCCCTCCGCCCCCACCCCTATTTGATGAGCATAGGTGAAGCTGTACTTGATGGGCACAGGTGAGGCTATATTGATTGGCGCTGGTGAAGTTGTATTTGATGGGCGCTGGTGAGGCTGCATTTGATTGGCGCTGATCAGGCTGGGCAGGGAAAAGGGGGTGGAGTCAGGGGTGGGGCCAAGGGGGCCGCAAAATGAGGTTTCGCCTAGGGTGTAAAAAATCCTTGCACCAGCCCTGTTCTGGTGTCGTCAATCTGCCAAGGTTGTAATGGTTGGGGCCTGACATTTTGAATAATTTAAGGTAGCAAAGTGAAATTTCACTTTGTTTAACCTCATTAACTAAGATGAGTACAAAAAACTTGAATGTGACAATACTCTAAACACTTTGCTTATCACATCAGACTTGCATCTCTATTGCTTTTGCTGCTTCTGCTGCTCTATTTAATGCTCTGCACACATTTTTAAAAAATCTGCATTGCCTTATGTGCTCTCACTAGCTGTTCATAGTGCTACCCCTATGCAGCTGCTCCAAAGATGCAGTCATCCTACATTAGACTTTCCTCTGACAGCCAGAGGGCACTGAAGGATAATGGAACATGAAGTTATATTTTAAATACAGAACAACTGGATTGATGACCACAGAACTTTTCATCTGGCTTATTTTGAAGAATTTCAGCAGTGCCTTGGAAGGTAATTACACAAATTGTAACGTATAAAATTTTGTATAAAGATATGTAATATCTTTGTAATATATGTAGTGGATCGTAATGCATCATCCTAAGCCCCCATTATGTAACGCAACACCAGGCATCAAGCATATGCACTTTATTTGCGAGTTGTCACACTGGCACATAATGCAGCCTATTCATTTCAATAGTCTGCCCTATATGTGATAAAACTGGCAAAGAAGTTCATATACCTTTTTTTTTTTTTTTTTTTATAAATATGTTTATTTGAAATTTTGCAGAGTACAAAGCAGATTCAGTTGCAAGTTACATATTTAAGTTTCGAGAAAAAGCTTTGTCTTTATCAAGCAAGGCAACATAGCAGCCAAAAAAAAAACCTTAAATCGTTAAAAACAGAGCCATACAAGTCGGAGTTATATCAATCTCATAGCGTAATGTGTAGCACTAAGAACATTAACAAAGTAGAAAGCATAGTATTAGGTATGGATACCTAGTTGACGGATGCCTGAGTCACTTGAGGGACCCTATCTGGGTCAAACTGGTAGTGAAGGAGTCCTGCGGAAGACGTAGTGTGACCTTGTGTAACAGTAGATAACATAACCAACTTATAGAGAGTCATAGAGCCCAGGGTATTCAAGAGTGTGTATTAGTCAGGAATAATATATCTGGGCTAAAGGCTGTGGAATGTCAAGGGGGGGGGGGGGGGGAGTGCTGAAGGCGGCTCTTGAAGTTTGAGTTTGCCTAGAGTACCTGTGAGGTCTGCTCTAAGGTACCATTTGCAGAATTGGAAAGGTTCCATATAGCTCAGGATTTCCTCCGGAGAGAGGGAATGCTCCAAGTAGTTGCACCATCTGGCAAAGAAGCATTTCGAAGACTTAAAGTCCTGTGTAATAGTGTCTAACCTTTCAATAAGAAATAGACTTTGAATGGCGGCTTTTGTTTGGGCTAAATGGGGTGGGTCCGGCTTGATCCAAGCCTGCATAATGGTTCTGCGGGCCGCCAGGAGACACAAGTGGGCCCACTGTGAGATTTGGCTTCCAAAGGAGGGGATGTCAGAAGGAGGTGAGGTGTGGTGGCTAAATAGGCAGAGCATTGGGTCCCTGGGGATCGGGTGTTTCTGGATTTCTTTAATATAAGCCCTGACCTGGTCCCAGAAGATTACTATTTTGGGGCAATTCCAGAGCCTGTGTAGTAAGGTAGGTTTAGGGGATAGGCACCATGGGCATGAGGGGAGGGACGGGTCCACCGAGCTGAAATGGGATGGGAAATATGCTCTATGTGCGATTTTAAACTGAGTCTCTCTCCACTTTTCTGAGATCGTCAAAGTGCGGACTTTTTGATAGCCTGCCAGTATTTTGGCCGGAGCTTCCTGGTCCTCAAGGACTGTGGCCCAGGGTTGGAAGGGCAGTAAGGAGTACTTGGAGGCCTGGTGTTGTAATAAGTGGGAGTAGATTTTTGATATTGAATATTGCCCCTCGGCAATGAGGGAATCGATGAAAGAGGATTGGAAGGGTCGGGAGGTGGGAATAATACTAGAAGTGGTGTAATGTTTCAGTTGGAGGTAGGAGAATGAGTGAGAATTAGGTAGGGAGAAGGAACTTGCGAGCTTAGAAAAGGGTCTAACTGAGGCCCCCCCCCCCGGGTTACAGGCTTGGCCAACTGTTTTCAGTCCCTTTGCAGACCATATAGAAAAGGGTTTACTGGTAGTGGAGGGGAGGAACATGGGGTTACCGGCGATTGGGAGAAAGCGGGACACCCCAGATGGCAGATTCAGGATTTTCCTCATTTCTCTCCATGCAATGACTGAGTCCCTAATAATGGAGTTGGTCCGTAAGTGCTTAGGTAAGGCTGAGAGTTTGGCGTGGGCCACTGCCTGAAGGGAATAGGGAGATACTAACGCTTCTTCCAGGTCATGGTTCGAGTACCTAGAGTTTTCAGTGAACTAGTCAAGTACTTGTCTCAGGAGGCAGGAGAGGTTGTAAAGCCTAATGTTGGGTAGACCCACCCCTCCCTCACCCTTCGGCAGAAAGAGCTTCCGCAAAGCCACTCTAGGTCTCTTGCCCTGCCAAATAAATGAGAGCAGGGCAGAATGTACGTCTTTGTGCTTAAGGAGCAGCGGAAGAGTCTGTAGAGGATAGAGGAGCCTCGCAAAAGAGACCATTTTGAAGAGGTGGCATCTGCCCAAGAGGGAGAGGGAGGGCCGCCCAGTTCTTCAATTCCTGTACTATTCTAGATATCAGAGGGGGTAATTTAGCGAATATAATGAAGAGGGTTCCCTACCTATGGATAGGCCCAGGTAGGTGATGTGTTTTTTGGCAATTAAAAAGTGTGAAGATGTTGTCCAGGCCCCAGAGGCTTGTGGGCTTAAGGGCAGAACCTCACTCTTGTCAAAATTAATTCCTAACCCCGAACAAGCTCTGAAAGTGACGACAGTTCCTGTATATAGGAGATGTCCAGGGAGGGGTTAGAAGAGAACAGGAGGATGTCATCGGCAAAAAGAGCCGACCTAAGGGTGAGGTTGCCAACCTTAATCCCACTGACCCCGGCGGGAGAGTTCAAGAGTCTGGAAAGAGGCTCCGGAGCTAGGTTAAAGAGAAGTGGAGAGAGGGGGCAGCCCTGGCGAGTACGTTTGGATAGGGGGATCTCTGAGGATATAAAATTGGGGGTGACCAAGCGAGCTGATGACGATGAGTACATTTTGCGGACATAGTTTAGGATGGGGCCTGATATTCCCAGGGACTCCATGACCATGAAGAGCCAAGTGAAACTAATATTATCGAAAGCCTTTTAGGCATCTAACGATATGATGGCCAAGTCTTGGTGAGGATGTGCTTTGGCATGTTCAAGGGCAAGGAGTACCTTTCGAATGTTAAGAGTGGCTGAGCGTCCCTGGACAAAGCCTGCTTGGGCTGGGTTGAGAATGGAGGGGAGAATGTGGGCAAGGCGGTCTGCGATTATTTTAGAGAGAATTTTAGTGTCCACATTGATGAGAGAAATGGGTCTGTAGGAAGAGGGTAGCAGGGGGTCCTTGCCTTTTTTTCTTCATATACCTTTTTGAGCTTCACAAATTAACTGTGCATTTTACCATGCGTTTTTGCTTTCAACGTCTGAGGTGCCATTAACGATGAATAGTACTGCAAATCCTACACACATTTTTGCTACATAAGTGTGAATGCAGATTAATGCTGGTCACATACTTACCATTTGTTTAACCTTTTTTAATCCTTATTCACACTTGTGTAGCACGCAAATCAGAGTAAAATTGTGCAAACCCCTGCCTCCTGAAAGCTAAAAAATATGGTCTGCTCTATGTATTTTATAAGGCTCAAGAGGAGAGAGAGCTTTAGATAAAAAGACATAGCTGATGTGGAAAGATTTGGGTCATCATTGTTTATCACCTGAAGCTAGTCACTTTAGTGGGCTTGTATAAAATGTTATTATCTCTTTAACCACTTCAGCCCCGGAAGGATTTCACACTTTATGACCAGAGCCCTTTTTGCGATTCGGCACTGCGTCGCTTTAACTGACAATTGTGCAGTCGTGCGACGTTGTATCCAAACGAAATTTGCGTCCTTTTTTCCCACAAATAGAGCTTTCTTTTGGTAGTATTTGATCACCTCTGCGTCATTTCTGATCGCCGCTATAAACAAAAGAAGAGCGACAATTTTGCAAAAAAACCAAATTTCTTACTTTTTGCTAAAAT
Source organism: Glandirana rugosa (assembly GCA_018402905.1). Lineage (NCBI taxonomy): Eukaryota > Metazoa > Chordata > Amphibia > Anura > Ranidae > Glandirana > Glandirana rugosa. Next base: position 141,425 of record BLSH010025166.1, on the reverse strand, counting down.
ACAAATTAAAAAAAAAAATATCAAAAAACATTTTTTTCATCGGTTTTGGCCGATTTATATTCGCAATCGGCGTTTATTGATTGGTTTGAGCAAAAGTGGCCGCGTTTACGGACGATGAGAATTCATTTCTGGGGTTTTTATTTTTTTTTATTTTTTACTAGTAATAGCGGCATACTGCGATATAGCAGCGGACATATCGGACCATTTTGACACTTTTTTTTGGGACCATTGGCATTTATACAGCGATCAGTGCTATAAAAATGCACTGATTACTGTGTAAATGCCATTGGCCTGCAGGGGGCGCTCTAAGGGTTAACTGTGTTCCCTGGGCGTGTTCTAACTGTGTGTGGGCTGCCCTAGCAGGGGAAGGGGAGCGATCACAGCTTCCATATAGAGGAAGGCTGTGATCACAGCCCTTCCCCCTCTCACAGAATGTAGACCCTTGTTTACTTACACGGACCTCCGTTCTTTCACTGCGGGGGGGGGGATCGCGGGTAGCCAGCGCCGATCGAGTCCGCCGCACCCGCTCCCTGGCCCCCCCGAACACACAGCGTGCTCACAGTGCATGATATCGCAGCTGCCGTCGTATGACTGCGTTTTGCGATATCGAGCCATCTTGTCGCCGTCAACCTGCGGTTGACGGTCGGCAAGTTGTTAAGTTGATCCGGAACATGATTTAGGTCAGCTTTTCTTGACCTTTTTAACTCAGAGGAACCCCTGAAATAGTTTTCCAGTCTCAAAGAACTCCTGCTAAAACCTACAATATTTACAACTCATGATACATTAGTGTGATGGTCACTGGGAATAATGCTCCTTACACTTGTGGTCATTGGGAACAATTACCCTCTTACAGGTAGCTAAAAAGTTCAATGGTATCAGTGGGAACTTATCTGAGAGGCAGAAATTGCTCATTACTCAGGGAACCCCTAGCAACCAATTAAAATATTAAGTGATCACGTTAAAATGTATATATGGACCTTCATTTACTGCTTTCTCTGCTTTCCTTTTGAAAAGTGAGGTGCCATTAACAATGAATGGTACTGCAAGTGCTACACATGTGTGAATGCAGACTAATGCTGGTCACATACCCATCATTTGTTTGACTTTTGTTAACCCATATTCACACTTGTATAGCACGCACGTCAGAGTAAAATTGTGCCACCCCCTGCCTCCTGAAAGCTAAGAAATATTGTCTACTCTGTGTGCTTTAGAGGGCTCAAGAGGAGAGAGAGCTTTAGATAAAGAGGCACAGCTGATGTGGAAAGATTTTCTTCATCATTGTTTATAGGCGTGTATTTTCAGTGGGCTTATATAAAAGTTTATTATCTTTTTAAGTATAACCCTAACATGCTTTAGGTGTTTCATATTTTCACATGGAAAGTTGAAACAATTAAAATATTAAGCGATCAGGTTAAAATGTAGTTTTAAAAAGTGACGATTTCCTCATTTCTGCATTTTTTTTCACTTCCTTGCCCCTCTGTTCAGTTGCTGGGAGAAAATTGAAATACCTGACACTTCTAGGTGTGGGTGAATTTGTGGCTCACTCCTGCTTTCCCATGTGATAGCATTGGTGCCTCATAGTTGGCCCAGCACTGTCAGAGGAAAGTGGGGAAGGATTCCACAGCCCTGTATAAGTTCCAAGTGTGGCACTTGCACAGGTTTATTTTACCCAGTCCTGGCACATGAATGAAACAGTGTGGGATTGAGAAAAGCAAGTAGAAGTTGCTGGGGAAGGTGAAGCTGAGCAAACTTATTTCCATTCTCTACATGGACAAAAGAAAGGTTCAACTTTTAAAGGAACGGTTGACTCTAATAGAAAAGCTGCCTTCTGATATCTGTGTTAGAGGGTTTAAGAGAGTGGCATGCATAAAATATTACTTTAAAAACTTATACTGGCCTAAAATGTAGATTTTTAAATGTGGTGATAATATACGGTACTTTATTTTGTTATTTTTGTGGACAGATTTAACTCAATGGTATATAGTAGCAGCAGCAGTGGTTTATGAACTTATTTTCTTTTTGACAATGACACATTTCCTGGGGCCTTGGCACTCTCAGGTACTGTCTTCTTTAAGACTGAGTTCCGTCTGATAACTACAGTACTAAAATGCATAGGAGTGAGTTCCAAAGTCTTATATAAAGCATGTGCCCTCTATACCTGTTGGGTTGCTGTCTTTTGACAGGAATTTGAGTGAGAGATGTTCCAGAATAAAGGGTAGCAGCAGTTCACCACTTGTCCAAAAGTACTGAGGAAGATGTGCAAAGTACAGTTTCTCAAGGCATGAAACCTCTTTCTGCCATGCCAGTGATTGAGGTGAATAAGAAGGGAGTAAATGTGATAGCAAGGGTTCAGACAAGCTATTGACCAAAGCCAACTAAAAATACCAGTGAAATGTGGGGAAAAAAAGCTGACTAGAAAATACAGAGGTGCCAAAGAGTGTTAAAAGTAAATCGAAGGCAGCAGAAAGAGGCTGTGCAGAGAGAAAGCAAGATATCAAGTAGCGAAGAAAAGGAGGAAATGATCAAACACTGACACAAAGCTCAAAGCTTTGCAGAGGTTAAGACTGTTCACATATACCACGGATTACAACTGTCCATCATGTTTCCCCCTCCATAAGTGCAGTGTATCCTTATTCAGTGCAGAACTGTTACATTTAAGAAATAAAAAGAAATACTCTGGCTAGTCATAGACAAGATCTTTGTTACAATACAGCTTCTTAAAAACACAATCTTTTCTGGCGATCATTCATGGCTAAGCACTGAGCAAGAATCCCCCGTACAGACCTCATCCCGGGAAAACACTCTAAATTAATTTTGCCAGGGCTGCAGTGTCTATAGGCATATAGACAATCTGATCGTTATTGCCTAGATTGGGCGATGATCAGCCTATGTACTGTATGTATTTGGAGAACTCTCAATAAGTGATTAAGGAATATTGATATTTTTACTAAACCCAACATTTCTGCAACTTTGAGCTATCATTATAGAAGAACAGGGAGGGGCTCATGTTCATTGTTTCTGACTTTAAAGACCGCTTTTATAAGCCGTACATTTTCACTCTGCAAAAGTGTCTTTTAATGAAGAGATATTTATATATTTGTAGTTTTAATGAGGAGAGAAAGCAGCTTTCAAATGAAAGAACGTGTTTGTTGAATTCTGAATGCTATATGTCATTTAATTAGTTTACAGTACAGATTGTTCTGAAAGTGACATCAGACACCGTGAAAAGTTTCAACTATATACTTCACAAGGATGAATAATGAAAGAATACCAACACAAACGTGAGACTACCAAGGGGGGTGGGGATCAGGTAGACAGTAGTTTGCTTACTGGAGTCCCTTTAATTTACTGGTTTATTTGGGAAGAAGCAGATTAAATCTTTGCAAATCCAGGGCCCCTATTACATTATTGCATATGAAGTTGACCTGTTGCAAGAGAAACATGGAGTCCCGCTGAAAATGCCTCTTGCTTGACTGTTATCTGTTTATACTGTTGCAAGGCAGCAATTGAATTTTCCCATTGCCTGGTTTATTTTAAGGCAGAGGAAGTGAAGGCTTTGCTGATGTTGGCCCGGACAATATTGAGCTCCTGCATGTCACCTGACCCAGAATGTCATGTAAACTGCTTTTTAAGAAAAGATTTGCCTAATGTAATGTATACTTTAAAGTTCCCTGAGGTTCAAAATGTGTGTATGAATATTTAATATTCTTACTGTTCATTAAAAACCAGACATCTGGTGCAGATGATTTTTTTTACAGTTGTATGTGTATACTTTGCCCATTCCGTTGGGTTGATGGTTAATCCTATAAGGCTTTATAACATTATGCCATTTTTGTATTTGCATTTTAAAAGAAATGCTACCTATAAGAAATATATAGCAGTTGATTAAAGAATATTTTAATGTGGGCTCTGGGAAAAAAACATATATGATGACATATACTTTTTAACCACTTGTACACCAGTTTGTAATACCCCTTTATTACCAAGTCCATTTTTCCATTTTCTGTGCTGTTATAGTTTGAATGACAAATACTTGATCATGCATTTTTTGAAACAGTTATAATTTAGTTTTGGTACTCTTCAACCAACTCCAATACTGGACACTTTCACCCCCTTCCTGCCCAGGTGATGTTTCACTTTTCATTGCTGTCACATTTTGAATGACAATTACTCAGTCATGTAGCAATGTACCCAAATGAAATTTTCATCATTTTTTTAGACAGATAGAGCTTTCATTTGGTGACATTTTATCACCACTGTTTTTTTATTTTATTTTTGCTATATAAGTAAAAAAACAGGTACCTCCTCCCGGACACAAAAGAGCACCCATCCAGCTGTATATACAATAGCCTGGTGGGAAGTGGTTAATAACCACTGAATTTTTTAGCTTTTACTATGAAAAAAAAGAAAAAAACTACATTTATTGAAAAAAATGTTTCCCTTACCTCCAGTTATAAACCATAGCAAATTAAAAAATTCAAGCAGTACAAAAAAACCCACAGTGGAAAGTAGACACCTCATGGCGATCTCATGTTTTGCCCCAGTTTTTTGCAAATGAAGAAACATTCTGATATTGAGGGGACTAAAACATATAGCTTGCCAATGGTGCACTAGATATTTTATTGTACAGGCTTTCCACAGGGGAAGCAAAGGATTAATATACAGATCACATACAGTGGCAGGATTTAAATAAAGGGTTTAATGTGCAGTGTGCAGGATAAGGGAGGTGAAGGGTTAACCACTTGCCGACCGCCTTACGTACATTTACTGCGGCAAGTTGGCTCCGCTGTGCAGATCTTTGTCTATAAACAGCGATAAGCGCCGCCGCAGTTGCGGATTTGATGTCCGCCAGCAACCCACGATCACCTTCTAGAGTGGAAGAACGGGGATCCGCCGATGTAAACATGACGGTTCTCTGTTCTGTCAGGGGACATGAGAGAGATCTACTGATTCCTGTAATCGGGATCAGTTAGATCTGTCATGCCCCTGCCAGCCCAGCCCCCACACAGTTAGAACACAGTGAGGGAACACACTTAACCCCTTGATCGCCCCCTACAGCTTAACCCCTTCCCTGCCAGTGACATTTATACAGTAATCAGTGGCTATTTTTAGATCTGATCGCTGTATAAATGTCATTAGTCCCAAAAAAAAGTGTCAAAAGTGTCCGATCTGATCTGCAATATCGCAGTCCCAATAACCACCGCAATTACTAGTAAAAAAAAAAAAAAAAGAATAGTAAAAACGCCATGAATGAATTCTCATGGTTTGTAAACTCGCTAACTTTTGCGCAAACCAATCAATAAATGCTTTTTGCAATTTTATTTATCAAAAATATGTAGAAGAATATATATTGGCCAAAGCTGATGAATATATATATTTTTTATACTTTGTTTTGGATATGTATCATATTAAGAAGTAACAAATATTGTTTTTTTTTTTTCAAAATTGTTGCTCTTTTTTCTTTATAGCGCTATGTTTATAGCACAAAAAATAAAAACAGCAGAGATGATCAAATACCACCAAAAGAAAGCTCTATTTGTGGGAAAAGGATGTCAATTTCCTTTGGGTACAGCGTCGCACGACCGCTCAATTGTCAGTTAAAGTGACACAGTTTTGAATCGCAAAAAGTGCTCTGGTCAGGAAGGGTGTAAATCCTTCCAGTGCTGAAGTGGTAAATATACGGTTCAGAGGCTGCATTTAGATTAGATGTGTGGGGGAAAAGGGGTGGTAAAAGGGTTAAAAAGATCCTGATGTCAGTGAACTGAATGAACGAATCTTTGATGACCAATTAAGGCGCCGAGCCTACCAGATCGGCTTGGTACATTGTCTTTTTGTTGACTAATGTATAATCAACTCCTTTTACACAATATATCCTTCTAACAGGCACTTTATCAATCTACCCTATTTGCCGGTGTATAAGATGACTTTTTCCCCCTGAAAAACATGCCTCCAAGTGGGGGGGGTCGTCTTATACGCCGGGTGCGCTCCGCTCTATACCACCGCTGCGGAGGTATAGAGCCGCATTAGCCGCTGCTCCGTCTATAGTGCCGGCTCCCGCGCCGGCGGAGTGATATGCAGCTGCACTCCGCCTTCTCACTGTGTTCGGGGAGGGCCAAGGAGCGGGTCCGGCGGACTCGATCGCCGCCGGCTACCCGTGATGCCCCCCCCGAGTGAAAGAACGGAGGTCCGTGTAAGTAAACACTGTGAGAGGGGGAAGGGCTGTGATCACAGCCTTCCTCTACATGGAAGCTGTGATCACTTCCCTTTCCCTGCTAGGGCAGTCCCCCCACAGTTTGAACACGCTCAGGGAACACAGTTAACCCTTAGAGCGCCCCTGCAGGTTAACCCCTTCACTGCCAATGGCATTTACACAGTAATCAGTGCATTTTTATAGTACTGATCGCTGTATAAATGCCAATGGTCCCAAAAAAGTGTCAAAATGATCCGACATGTCCGCCCCAATATCGCAGTACCGCTAAAAATCGCAGATCGCCGCCATTACTAGTAAAAAAAAATAAATAAATAAAAACCCAAAAATGAATTCTCATCATCCGTAAACGCTGCCACTTTTGCGCAAACCAATCAATAAACGCTGATTGCAATTTTTTTTTCAACATGTTGAAATCAAATCTGATGTTCTTTTACATTTTATTTGGTGTGTGGAAGGTGTGCGGAAGAGGAGGTAGTCTTATACGGCGAGTATATAACAAACTCTATATTTTGAGTGGAAATGTTGGGGGGTCGTCTTATACGCCCAGTCGTCTTATACGCCGGCAAATACGGTATGTATAAATTCAACACATTTTTGTGACATTTATACATAGATTTGTAAAGTGTCTTTTAGAAAGATATACTGAGTAAGAGAAGATGATTATACATTATTGGCATGTATCCAACAGGCACTTAGGGGTGTTACCAGGAGAAAGATGCAACAAAACACAATAGTTCTTGGCAAGAAGCCTTTTATAAGTAAGAGAAAATTGAAGAAAACTGTGAAAGTAATGGCACTACATACTCGTGTTGGATAAAAGCCTTCATTCATTATAGTATTAGTGACAAACATTGTGCTTCCCTTAACTAGTTCTCCTCTTTAGACGTGTCTGGTATAGTAAAAAAACAGGTTAAAACAAGCCAATGGGTGCAATGATTGAAGTGATATGGTTGACTGTATTCACTTTAACATGACTTTATTGTGCTAAACCTAATGCTGGTGCTTCCCCGGTTTGGTTCCTGGGCTCACCCGTTCCTCCTGGGAGCCCAGGAGCATACCAACTATAATGTCAGGAGGGTGAGTGGAGGGAGACCGGTAAACATCCATTCCCCGATCTCTTCTGCAGCAATGTGAACTGGAAGTGAAGGGCTCTGAACACTTCCAATTCAGACCTGTCAAAATCCCGGCTAGAAAGCTGAGTGCACAGCTGATTGAGCATAGCCCTGTGCTTGGTTGGCTGGAGTAGAGGGCAAGGGAGACTATAGGAATTTTATAAGCCCCTGATGTCTCTATAAAGATAACCTGGCTTGTTAACCCTCATGTGATAGCAATAAAGTTAAGTAAAGTAAATAATTAGACTAGTGTAAAATAGATAAAATAAATAAATATATTAAAAAATAAATAAATAAAAGCCCCACCTCAACACATGAACACAAACAGTGCATATTGTGATGAACGCGGGTATCAGATCCCTGCCCTCCTCACTAACTCGTGACAAAGGACCGGTCAATCTCATACCGCGATGTCACTAACATAACAATGCCACTCTCAGCTGCACCCAGCACAAAGATTTTCCAGCTTGTGGGACCACAATATAGGTGCCAGCAGCCTGAGATTGATTGTCACCGGGCTAATTTAACCACTTCAATACCATGCACTTAGAACACTTCTCGCCCAGACCAATTTTAAGCTTTCAGTGCTGTTGCGATTTGAATGAGAATTGCACGGTCGTGCGACTCTGTACCCAAAAAAACTTTTTATAATTCTGTTCCCACAAATAGAGATTTCTTTTGGTGGTATTTTATCACCCCTGCAGTTTTAATTTTTTGCGCTATAAATAAAAAAAAGACAGAAAATTTTGAAAAAAAATTACCTGATGGTCTAGTGGATGCTCCCTGATGGTCCTGGGTGGCCTCCATGTTCCCTCCCTGGTGGTCATGGGTGGCCTCCTCGCGTTGTCCAGGGGGGCTCCCTGGTGGTCCTGGGCAGGCTCCCTGGTGGTCCAGTGGGGTGATCCTGAGGGGGGCTGCACTGATAAACATTCAGCACAGCCCCCCCATCAGGCGAACAGCCGATCGGCTCTCCGCTGCTCAGGTCTGCAGACCTGAGCAGAGGAAAAGCCGATAAATGGCTCTTCCTATTTACCATGTGATCAGCCGTGATTGGTCACAGCTGATCACATAGTAAAAGGCTTCCACGGAAGCCTTTTACTTCGGACTGACCCTTGGCACCACCGATCGCACGATCGTGGATTATCCTGAGGAAGTCAATAGACGTCCAGTCAGGAAATGAACCACCCGCCTGGACGTCATTTGTTAATACGCCGGGCAGGAAGTGGTTAAGCAATTAACCCTTTCACTGCCACCACTGACCTTTGACCCAGAAGAGTCAGGGCTTCCACCAATTTAGCAATACCAATCATGATTTTAGAACAATCGTCTGTAAGGCTGGGTTACACTGCTGCGGTGCAAATTTTCTGCAAATTTAATACGATTGCGATGCAAGTTTTTTCAGTTCAGACAAAAGTGCAATTTCTACATGTGTTGGTGCGAATCTACTGCAAAGCTGAAGCTGGAGTTGGAGGGGGAAGCTATCGCAGTGATGTGAATGGGAGATATATCTTAAGGCTAGTAGCAGTTGTTCAGCAAGATATATATATATATATATATATATATATATATATATATATATATATAAGTCTTTATGGAACAATCCGAATATTGCAGCAAATACAGTATATATCCTCAAAGTGCTTAGTGCGATGTGATGATAATAAATGCTGAATAGTCAGTGACAGTTGATTGCAGGTGTCATCATAGAAATCTTCAAGTGCTTGAGTACAGGTCACACATGCTCCCCAATGTATACCCCACTTACCAGAAGGTGCCACCCCTGCAGGGGTAAAGCGCATGGACGCCTCCTGGGGCAGAGGCTGGCGTCTTCTATCCTTCCAGTTGATGATGATTATGGTGTCCTCCAAATGTAAATGTTAGTATCCTGCAAACAATGAACACATAAGCATCCAGCATGCAGGGGTGGCGCCTTCTGGTAAGTGGGGTATACATTGGGGAGCACATGTGACCTGCACTCAAGCACTTGAAGTTTTTCATGATGACGCCTGCAAGCTAATCAACTGTCACTGACTATTCAGCGTTACACTAATGCATGAGATACTCTGACCCCTCTATACAGAAAAACAGATACAAAATGCTGGGACCAAAGATATTATTGATAGATGTACCCAAATATGAGGATTACAGAGGCTGTTGAAGGGTATCGAACAACACTAGGGGAACGTTTCAGCAGGGGTACCAATGGAATAGGGGTACAAAAGTGCAGTTGTAAGTTGGGTCTCATAGCCCCGGGCTCAAGTACCGTAGAAGGGAGGGGGAAAAAAAAGGGGGGGAGATGAAGGAGAGGAGAAGGAAGAAACAGAGAAATGGAAAAGAGGAGAAAAAAGTACAGATATAGCTGGAAGTGGGCAACCAATTTAAAGATCCCATATACATACAATGGAACCAGGGCTTACCCATGTCCGGCAAGGAGGTTTAATCTATCCATTCTAAATAGTAGTTGAACAAACATTTAGTAACGTGTTTGCAAACTATTTTTTACGTTTTGAATAGAGTAAGTGCTAAAACCCCCCGCCAAACGTAATTTTAATGTGATAAGACATGTATGTAGTTAGATTATACACATAGGACCATATTAGATGGAAGCTACCTACCAGCCTGTCTTTAGTGCATGAGAGGAAACTACTGTACCCGGATTGAAAGATGACGCAAGCCCAGAGAGAACTTGCAAATTCCAATCTTATAGTGTCCTGGCTGAGATTCAAACCAAGGACCCTATTGCTGTAAGACAAAAAGTATGTGCTAAATACTAACTAACTGTACTGATATTGGTGTCCCATTGGTGACCAACATCTTTGATATACAAAGTGATGGGAAATTCCAAATTTAAAGCTCGATACCCTCTATACAATTTTCTTTAGATTTTTTTCCTTTTGATTTATCAAAACCATATAATATGAGGTCAAACCTTAAGGCTCCATGCACACTGGATGCTCTATATATATTTTGAGCTCTTTTTTTTTAAATTTTATTAGCTTCCATTGACTACAAAAAACGCCGGACACCGATAAATGGCCATTTAGCGGCGTTTATGAGCGTTCAGCGGTGTTTATTGGCATTCAGCATTTTTTGTTTTTAGAAGAATGACTCTTGAATGCCAATTCAGGGCGTTCAGATAACAGCCCAAAAACGCCACTGCTATTAAACGACAATAAACGTCCATGTGTACATGGACACATAGGATAACATAAAGGGGCTTTTTAGGGATGTTAAAAAAACACCCAAATTACCATAAACGGTTGTTTATCAGCTTCAGTGTGCATGGAGCCTAAAGCCTCCTACACACGGGTCGACAATCGTATACAACATGTCGTACGAACGACCGTTGTATGCTAAATCGACCGTTAGTACACGCGATTAGAACAGCCGACGTACGACGGTCGTACAACAGGAGCTGTATGAGCAAACTAGAAAACTTGGTAGTACCAACAAGTGGTCGTATGACCGTTGTATCGTGTGTACAGAGAAGTAGGTCCAACAAGTTGTACTGTGCAAAACACGCATGCTCAGAACTCAGGAATGGCCGGTCGCTAATTACATGCACCTGAACTTTCTCTTTATACGTTCATAACACGTCACTACATTCAGCTTGGTCAAACGATCGTTTAGTGCATGTCAGTACACGAGATACAACAGCCAACATACGATATGGGCCGTTCGGTCGTACGACCGTTGCACTGTGTGTACGAGGCATTAGAGTTTCAATTAGTATGCAATCAGGCAGGCCCTTGCATTACATGGTTTTGGTTAATCTAAAGGTAACCAGACAACAAAAGTTGTATAGTATGTATGGGGTCTTAGAGTTGTCACAGGATGGGGCAACTGCCAACAGAGGCACCTGTTTCAGTGACGCTTGCCTAAGAGGGTATTTTCCCTAATTTTGGAGAGATTTCCTTTCACTTCCTGTTGTGCACAAAAAAAACACTGATAGATAGCAATTACATGTTCTACCTAAGACAAAAAAAGTTTTTTCTTTAACCACTTGCCGACCGTCAATCGGCAATTGACGGTGGCAAAGTGGCGCTGTAAGGCAAATCGGCGTCATATGACGGCGGCCGCCAGATCGCGCACAGTGAGCGCGCGCCGCCGGCGGCGCGCCCGCGCGCTCACTGTGTCCGGGGAGGGCCAGGGAGCGGGTGCGGCGGCTTCGATTGCCGCCGGCCACCCGCGATGCCCCCCCCGGAGTGAAGGAGCGGAGGTCCATGTAAGTAAACACGGACCTCCACTCTGTGTGAGGGGGAAGGGCTGTGATCACAGCCTTCCTGTACGTGAAGGCTGTGACCACTTCCCTTCCCCTGTTAGGGCAGTCCCCATACAGTTAGAACACGCCCAGGGAACATAGTTAACCCTTAGAGCGCCCCCTGCAGGTTAACCCCTTCACTGCCAATGGCATTTACACAGTAATCAGTGCATTTTTATAGCACTGATCGCTGTATAAATGCCAATGGTCCCAAAAAAGTGTCAAAATGTTCCGACATGTCCGCTGAAATATCGCAGTACCTCTAAAAATCGCAGATCGCCGCCATTATTAGTAAAAAATAAAAAAATAAATAAAAACCCCAAAAATGAATTCTCATCATCCGTAAACGCGACCACTTTTGCGCAAACCAATCAATAAACGCCGATTGCGATTTTTTTTATCGCAAATATGATGAAGAATATAAATCGGCCAAAAACTGTGAAAAAAAATGTTTTTTTATATTTTTTTTTTGGATTTGTATTTTAGCAAAAAGTAAGAAATTTGTTTTTTTTTTGCAAAATTGTCGCTGTTCTTTTGTTTATAGCGGCGATCAGAAATAACGCAGTGGTGATCAAATACCACCAAAAGAAAGCTTTATTTGTGGGAAAAAAAGGACGCAAATTTCGTTTGGGTACAACGTCGCACGACCGCGCAATTGTCAGTTAAAGCGACGCAGTGCCGAATCGCAAAAAGGGCTCCGGTCCTAAAGCTGGAAATCCTTCCGGTCCTTAAGTGGTTAAAGCAGAGTTCCAGCCTATATAAAAAAAAAAATAAATAAAAGTCAGCAGCCTCAAATACTGTAGCTGCTAACTTTAAGGCCTCATACACACGGGTGTAATAGCAAAATGTTGGGACCGATGTCTGGCAAAAATCATTAGCGTTAATGCGCGTTAGTGAGTGTCAATGAGCGTCAGCGTCAATAGGCGTTTTGTTTAAGAAAGACATTCCTCTGCTATTTTTTAACCTGAAAACTCAGAGCGCTAAAAACACCGGTTAACGTCGCTACGGCGCAGCGTCAAAAATGCCATAATTCTACAGCCTCGGAACGCACTGGCCGAGGGTTCTGCTTTCAGCTCACTAACACCGACGCTATCTACAGCTCAAAAACATCAGCGTTTCTATGGGGCAATAGAATAACATGGACAGCTGCAAAAAACGCTCAAAAACGTGAAAGTAAAAAAACGTCTGTATGAGGTCTTAATATAAGGACACTTACCTGTCTAGGGTTCCCGCAAAGTCGGCACCCTAAGTCAATCTATCCATTGGCTTCGGGTGCAGGCACTGGCATTGCTTGTAAGGGAAACCGGCAGTGAAGCCTTCAGGCTTCACAGCCGGTTCCCTACTGTGCATGTGCGAGTTACGCTGCACTTTTCGAATGGTCCCCTCGTATTTTGGGACACACAAAGGAGGAGGGCCCGATGCAATCGCAGAAATGACACTGCGCTGAGGTAGAACAGAAGTACAGCTGAAAATGAACACAAAACGTACAAAAAAAGACTATATATATATATATATATATATATATATATATATATATATATATATTTATATATCCAAATACAAGGCGGTGTGGGGTGCTCTATTGTTTAAGACCTTGTTGCATTTTAGCCTGGAACTCCACTTTAAAAAAATGTAATGCTATTGCATAGGATAAATAAATATTTTTGCCCAGAAAATATGTAATGTTATTGCTACCAGCTAAGAATATTTCTATCTCTGAATATAATTTTCCTCTGAATCTCCTTTTGTCCCATAACCATAAAATAATAATAACAAGGGCTCAATAGTGCATTTCTGTTTGTCAGTTAACACCTGGATTTATTTGAATATTGGTTATCCTATGTAAACAGTAGTTATACAGTCCAAGGGTGTTTGTGAGCTACAGACTATGAGAAGGTAAATAGGAATTGAATACAACATTTACATTCTAAATGTGTTAGACTGTTAGGTTATGTTTAACATGATTGCATAATGCAACTATTTCTAAATTTGATTTATTTGCATAATAAGTAGGAAAGTATACAGCATTTTAACAACACAACAAAGTCTTACACAACATACACAACATAATATGGAATCATCATCACCTAACCCATCTTCCAGGTGTCTGAATGTCATAGAGGCTAATACATCTAAAATTCATGATTCATGGACCATGAACTTTCTTTAGCATCGTTCATGTTTGACAGGTTATTACAGTGACGTGTATTTAGCAATGCATTTATGTATCAGAAGGATTTATTTCGCTGGCAGAAATACAATGCAACATAACAGTTGGTACAATGAGTATTCTGTCAAGGCTGGCACTTAAGTCATGTATTCAATCAGTGCAGTGGAAGAAAACAGACTTTCGCCCTTGTAAACAACTGAGTGATAATGAAAATTCCTACTTTTTAAGTTTAAGATGTTCGCTGACATTGCAGTCTTGTCTGAAATGGATATGTTATATAGGCAATCAGTCATAGCTTGATGATATAGATATATAATTTGTACCAGTGCCTATATTTTTAGAACAACGGACTTCTCCTATTTACTCTGTATGCATTCATAACCAAAATACTGACTTAGACAGATACATTCTTTAACTACTTCGTATCCGCGCCATAGCCGATTGACGGCTACAGCGTGGATCTAAAATGCCGGGAGGCCATCAATAGACATCCTCCCCTTTGGCTTGTGCTGGGTGCGCTCTTGCCGACGCCGCATGGGTGTGCACCCGGGTTGGGTGGACCCGATGTCCGCCGGAGACCCGAGATCTGCTCACAGAGAGCCAGAATGGGGAGCCGCCGATGTAAACACGGCGGTTCCCCGTTCTGTGAGGGGGGCATGCCAGATCTACTGATCCCTGTCACTAGGATCAGTTAGATCTGTCATGCCCCTGCCAACCCCGCCCCCCCACAGTTAGAACACACCCAGGGAACACATTTAACCTCTTCACTGCCCCCTTAGTGTTAATCCCTTCCCTGCCAATGACATTTATACAGTTATCAGTGCTTATTTTTAGATCTGATCGCTGTATAAATGTCATTGGTCCTAAAAAAAAGTGTCAAAAACGTCTGACATGTCCGCCGCAATATTGCAGTCCCAATAAAAATTGCAGATCATCGCCATTATCAGTAAAAATAAATAAATGAATAAAAACGCCATAAACCAATTTCCATAGTTTGTAGACGCTATAATTTTTGTGCAACCCAATCAATATACGCCGACTGCAATTTTCTTTAACCAAAAATATGTAGAAGAATAAATATCGGTCTAAACTGATGAATAAATTTGTTTTTTTATTTTTGGATATTTATTATAGCAAAAGGTAAAAAATATTGTTCTTTTTTTCAAAACCGTCGCTCATTGTTTGTTTATAGCGCAAAAAATAAAGACTGCAGAGGTGATCAAATACCACCAAAAGAAAGCTCTATTTGTGGGGAAAAAAAAGAACATCAATTTTGTTTGGGTACATTGTCGTACGACTGCGCAATTGTCATTCAAAGAGTGACAGCGCTGAAAACTGAAAATTGGTCCGGACAGGAGGGGGGTTTAAGTGCCCAGTAAGGAAGTGGTTAAAATATATTTTAAGTTAAAGTGATTGTAAAGGCTCGCTTTTTAAAACAAAAATTAACAAACATGTTATACTTACCTGCTCTGTGCAGTGGATTTGCACAGAGCAGCTCGGATCCCCCTCTTCATGGGTCCCACTTCTGCTCTCTTGACCTCTCCCTCCTTTGAGCGCCCCCTCAGCCAGCAGCTCTCTATGGGGGCACCCAAGCCGAGTCAGAGCTCCATGTATCCATTCAGACACAGAGCCCCAACCTGGCCCCCCTCTCTCCCCTGATTGGCTGACAGACTTTGATTAACAGCCGTGGTAGCCAATTGTGCCACTGCTGTGTCTCAGCCAATCAGGTGGAGTGTCTGGGACAGCTAAGACATTCGTGGACATTTCTGCAGAGAGAAGGGGCTCAGGTAAGTAGTTAGGGGGGTGCTGAGGAGGCTGCTACATACACAAGGTTTTTTATCTTAACCACTTGCCGACGCCGTTATCGCAAACCGTCATCATATGACGGTGGATGCGATAACTAGTGCTCACTGTATCCGGGGGGGCCAGGGAGCAGGTAGGGCGGACTCGATCACCACCAGCTACCCGCGATGGCCCCCCCGCAGTGAGAGAATGGAGGTCCGTGTAAGTAAACACGGATCTCCGTTCTCATAGAGGGGGAAGGGTGATCATCCCCTTTCCCCAGCCAGGGCACCCCACATACAGTTAGAACACGCACAGGGAACACAGTTAACCCTTAGAGCGCCCCCTGCAGGTTAACCCCTTCACTGCCAATGGTATTTACACAGTAATCAGTGCATTTTTATAGCACTGATCGCTGTATAAATGCCAATGGTCGCAAAAAAGTGTCAAAATGGTCCGACATGTCCGATAAAAATCACAGATCGCCGCCATTACTAGTAAAAAATAAAAACCCCAGAAACCCCAGAAATGAATTCTCATCATCCGTAAACGCAGCAACTTTTGCGCAAACCAATCAATAAACGAGATTTTTTTTATCAAAAATATGAGGAAGAATATAAATCGGCCAAAACCGATGGAAAAAAATGTTTTTTTATATTTTTTTTTTTTGGATTTATATTTTAGCAAAAAGTAAGAAATTTGTTTTTTTTTTTGCAAAATTGACACTCTTCTTTTGCTTATAGCGGCGATCAGAAATGACACAGAGGTGATCAAATACCACCAAAAGAAAGCTCTATTTGTGGGGAAAAAAGGACGCAAATTTAGTTTGGGTACAACGTTGCATGCCCACGCAATTGTCAGTTAAAGCGACCCAGTGCCCAATCGCAAAAAGTGCTCTGGTCCTAAAGTGTGAAATCCTTCCGGGGTTGAAGTGGTTAATGCATAGAATGCATTAATATAAAAAAAAAAAACCTTCTGCCTTTACAACCCCTTTAACTATTATTTATTTGAACTACAGGTATAATAAAAATGTTAGGCAAGTTAAGCATATTATTCAGCGCTTACTGCTCACTGCATGGCCGGCTACTTACACAAACTAGAATTCTATGTGAGATTTGTGAGCTGATATAGCACTGCACACACCCCCCTTTCCAATTAAAATATGAGACTTTTAGAACATGAGTTCAAAGAATTTACTTCACCTGACTTTATTCTATAGAAGACTCAAGTAGTCACAGAAATGTCTTCCACTTTTGCAATGCTGTGGATCTAAGCTACACTTGTGGGCCTGACTTGAAATATTTGATAGAAATCTAAAGAAGATGAATAAAGATGAGGAATATACTGGGGTAAAAAGTGTATTTCCTCTTTAGGGTCGGTTCACACCACACCTAAACACACCACAAATGCACTGCAATACACATGTCCTTATTTAAGGTGAATAGAAAAAGAGGGGGGAAGAAAAAGCACCAGAACGCACTGGAAAGCACCAAAAACGCACCGGAAAGCATCAAAAACGCGCATGCCAAAAACCATCTGCAGTTTTGGGCTGCTTTTCTATGGTGTGAACTGCTTTGTGCTAGTTCACACCAGATGCAGTTCCGTGCACTTTTTTTCTGCACTAAAAATGCATGCACAGTGTTTTCCATTTATTCCAATGGCCCTAGGTCATACCAGTGCAGTCAGTTTCCGGTCAGTTTCTGGTGCAGAAAGAAAAGTATGGCATGCTGCATTTTTTCTGCACAGAACTGTACTGGAAAATAGCAAATTGTATCAAGGGCTGGTTCACACCATAGAAACGCACTCCAGATTAGTTCCAGATGCGTTTCTGCATGTGCGTTTTTAACTTGTTCCAGTACGTTTTTGGTGCATTCCAGGTGCTTTTTTTCTTCTTTTTTTCCTGTTTTTTCCCCACTATACTAGGGTCCAGTGCATTTTTGATGCATTTTTGATACATTCCAGTGCATTTTACTGCATTCCAGTACAGTCCAGTACAGGTAAAATGCAACATGTCCTACTTTTTTTTTTCTGGAACTGGAAGGCCCCTGGAACTGACTGCAATGGTGGGAACTATGCCATTGGAAACCATATAACCTACTTTCCATGCGTTTTTGATGCAGAAAAAATTGCACTGGACTGCATGTGGTGTGAACTGGCCCTCAAAAACTCACTGGTACTGCTTGTGGTGTGAACTGTAAGCAAAAACTGATCCGTGAAGTATCTGGAGTACATTTTTGTGGTGTGAACTGGCCTCAAGTCGATCATCTCTTGGGGCCTGCAATGGGGAAGTGATGAAGGTATTTAGATTTTTTGGAACAGTGGAGGATATTAGCAAGAGAAGCACCTAGCAGTGAGCAGATGCAACAGTGTTGAGGAAAATACATGTACTACTTTCCATTTTAAATTATGAAAAACATTTAGTCAGCACAGGAAACAGCCTATTGACATTTGTTTCACACAGAATAATGGTACATGCACTTTCACTGTCCAAAATGATATGCTATTTTTTTTACAAATACACCCCTCAGTGTCTTTGATTAAAAAGTTATAGTAAATCTTAAAGTGTTACTAAACCCACAACAGTAAAATCTGTCTGTATATGCAAAATAGAATGCTTACTATACTCACTGTGTAACTTAAAGGGTTAATCCTCTGTATTGTGTAAAAAGGCTGTTTGATCTTGTATGGCCAGATACTTCCTTCTTGCCCTGTCTACTATATTAGACTCTAGGATACTATATTACATGTAGGCAGTGTGGAAACATTGCACATGCTGTGTTCGATCTTCCTGTTTCACATGGATACAGACTACAGTGCATTTCTAGAGGCAGTAATTGTTTATATGTGAACTGAGCATGTTATTGGCAAAGCCCCAATTAGCTCTGGCCGGATTGTGGATGAAGGGTCACTGATGCAAAGGAAGTTGCATCATCAAAGAGTGAAATCTCCCACATGCAAACTGGGGAAGTCCTGGCTACTTGCAGTTTATCACCTGACTGCAATATACAGATGAAAAAAAAAGTATATAGCAGCAGTATTTTGATATATCAAGAAGATTTAGAAGCTGTGTGCACTGTGTGTGTGTGTGTGGGGGGGGGGGGGGGGATGAATTGTTTTTATATTGCTGGGGTTAGTAACACTTTAAGTTGTATTTTAAAGGTTATGTTTGAAAAAAAAATCCACAGCTTGTTGAAATGTAATGTAATAACACGCAGGCTTATACAGAAAAGACACTATATAAAATCTTAGTAGAGTACCTCACTCTTGGTCTGCAAAATGTGCTGTGCTACTGTATGCAATGTCAATCTTTATAGTCTTATTACTTAAGCCACCAAAGGACACATTCATCTGATGTGACAAGTCTAGAAAGTACACACTTACAATTTACTTATTTTTATAACCATCCAATGCAGTGCAGAGCGTGCGCCTTTCCAGTGCATTCTTGTGTGGTCCAGTTTTGCAGCCCATTTATTTGAATGGGTTGCAAAATGCACAGCCATATGGAAAAAGTAGTATAAGCACTACTTTTTCAGAATGCACGTCACCAAACTGCATGGTGCTGCATTTGGGTTTGGCGCTGTGTTTGCAAGATGCTTTTGAAATTCCATTAACAATTCATTGGCACCCACAATCAGATTAGAAAGGCAGGGCGTTTACCCGCAGGAAACATTTATGAAATGTGCTTTTCCGCACCATGTTTTAGCGTGAACTGGCCCCCAGACAATTTAACAGTGAATGACAAGCACAATTTTAACTACCATAATCTGTAAAGTTGTTGTCAAATTTAAGTTTTGCTACTGAATTTAAACAGCTCAGTTTACATTTGTTGTAAAGGCTTTAGTTTTTTCTAAAATAACAAACATGCTATACTTACCTGCTCTGTGTAATGATATTGCACAGAGCAGCCCTGAACTCTTCTTCTAGGGTCCCCCACTGGCACTCTAGGCTCGTCCTCTTCTGCTTTTGCAACCATATCAAGTCACTTGCTATGGGGCACACATGTGGACTTGCTCCCGAGTCGGGCTGTGTACATCACTGCACGTCTTGGCACTCTTGAGTTGGACAGACACACACTGCACAACTCGGCCCAGCTCCCCAATCTCTCCTCACAGGATTAAATGACAACAACAGGAGCCAATGGCTCCCACTGATGCCTCCGTGAGGAGAGAGAGAGAGAGAGACCAGTGTAGCTGCAGACAGGCGCAGCGCTGGATCAAATTGGTAGTTAGGTTACTAAAAGGGAGATGAGGGGGTGAAACTACCACTGGGACATTTTTTGCCCAATGCAAGGAAAAAGTAAAACATGTTCTGACTTTTAAACCACTTTCAGTAATGTAATGTCTCCAAGTGACAAAATTAATTGGTGACCAAATGCACAAGTTATTGAATTTTCATCAAGTATGTGTAGTCAACATTTACAGACTGCCATCTGCAATTCTTGGGACCACCGACATGAAGATGTATATAATTAACCATGCAAAATTATTTTTCATGTGAATTTGGTCAGCTTTAAATGTAGTCATTTTTATTGCTTGGCTTTTCTTTTTGTCACAGGTAATATTGATTGGATCCTCCATTTTCTTGCACCCCCCCCCCCCTTCCCATGCAAATTTGCTCTCCACCTCAACATTCCAAAAAACAATGAACACAAACATAGACTTATCTCAAAAAACATTAATACTGAAAACATAAAGAACTGGTCCACACTCACTGGTTGCTAGAGGTTACTGCATATTATTACTGCTAACTGATTGGTTGCTAGTGGTTACTGCATATCATTATTGCTCATTGATTGGTTGCTAAATGTTATTTCACGCCATTACTACTCACTGACTGTTTGCCAGAGGTTACTGCACAATATTACCACTCACAGATTGGTTGCTATAGGTTACATTGCTACCTACTTTTTGGTTACTAGAGGTTACAGCACATAATTACAGCTCACTGATTGGTTGCTAAAGGTTACAGCCTTTTATCCATTTTTATCCTTTTATCATTCATTTTTTTACAACACATGCATGTGGAGAAACAATAGGTACCATACTTAGACACCAAAAACATGTTAGCAGACACAAAATAGGTATCAAACTTACACACCAGAACTACAGCCGCAAACACCAGTTCAGACATAGATTCAGTACCATACTAACACACCAGTAAACATGTCACAGATTACACACTTAGCAATAAAATGCAATGGCAAGCTGCAGCTAACAAAGCCAGCAGATTCCTCTCAAGTAGTAAAAAAAGCATACATTACAGAGGTAAATCAATTATTTTATTCTACCCCTTTACAAAACACTGATTCATGGAATATGGAGTTCAATTGTCCACGCCAGTCCTCAGGAATGACTACTTGAATTAGAAAGAGTTTAGCGAAGGGCAACAAAATGAATAAGGGTGATGGAGGACCTCAGCTATAAGGATCGATTATATAGTTTACAATTGTTCACTCTGAAGAGGCGCCTAGGGAGGTATGATTGCAATGTGCAAATATATCAAATGATATATATATATATATATATATATATATATATATTATATATACATATACACAGTATCTCACAAAAGTGAGTACATCCCTTACATTTTTGTAAATATCTTTTCATATGACAACACTGAAGAAATGACACTTTGTTACAATGTAAAGTACTGAGTGTACAGCTCGTATAACAGTGTTAATTTGCTGTCCCCTCAAAATAACTCACACAGCCATTAATGTCTAAACTGCTGGCAACAAAAGTGAGTACACCCCTAAGTGGAAATGTTCAAATTGGGCCCAAAGTGTCAATATTTTGTGTGGCCACCATTATTTTCCAGTACTGCCTTAACCCTCTTGGGTATGGCGGTCACCAGAGCTTCACAGGTTGCCACTGGAGTACTTTTCCACTCCTCCATGACGACATCAGGGAACAGGTGAATATCAGAGACCTTGCCCTCCTCCACCTTCTGTTTGAGGGTGCCTCACAGATGCTCAATAGGTTTTAGGTCTGGAGACATGCTTGGCCAGTCCATCACCTTTATTCTCAGCTTCTTTATCAAGCCAGTGGTTGTCTTGGAGGTGTGTTTGGGGTCGTTATGTTGGAATACTACCCTGCGGCCCAGTCTCCAAAGGCCGGGGTTCATGTTCTGCTTCAGTACGTCACACTACATGTTGACATTCATGGTTCCCTTGATGAACTGTAACTCCCCAGTGCCTGCAGCACTCATGCTGCCCAGGCCATAAAACTCCCACCATCATGCTTGACTACCATGTAGGCAAGACACACTTGTCTTTGTTCTCCTCACCTGGTTGCCACCACACACTCTTGACACCATCTGAACCAAATAAGTTCACTTTGGTCTCATCAGACCACAGGATATGGTTTCAGTAATCCGTGTCCTTAGTCTGCTTGTCTTCAGCAAACTGGCTTTCTTGTGCATTATTTTTAGAAGAGGCTTCCTTCTGGGACGACAGCCATGCAGACCAAATTTATGCAGTGTGTGGCGTATGGTCTGAGCACTGACAGGCTGACCTCCCACCCCTTCAACCTCTGCAGCAATGCTGGCAGCACTCATACGTCTATTTCCCAAAGACAACCTCTGGATATGACGCTGAGCATGTGCACTCAACCTCTTTGGTTGACCACTGCACTATTGGCCGACTGTGGAGCTCGAGAAGATCCAGAGGGCAGCACAGGAACACCAGAGGGTCGCGCTGGAACTGCAGAGGGTCGCGCAGGAACAGGAGAGGGAAGCGTACAACCTCCAGCAGTGACTGAGGGATGTTGGGGACATGCTGGCCAAATTTTAAGGCAATTCTTCTTGCAATTGGGCTGGTTTGGTGGACCCCATTTTAGGGCATGTTGCCCAGTTTAAAGGGGCTGCGGAAAAAGCGTGTAAACATGTACTCCATCTCATCAGGGTTTGTCAAGTGTCATCTTTCTGTGTGGGCAAACCCCCCTTCCTCCAAACTGGGGTTTTTTAGATTAGATTAGATTAGATTCAACTTTATTGTCATTACACATGTACAAGTACAATGCAACGAAATGCAGTATTATTTTTCAGTACTGCCTTAACCCTCTTGGGTATGGCGGTCACCAGAGCTTCACAGGTTGCCACTGGAGTTCTTTTCCACTCCCCCATGACGACATCAGGGAACAGGTGAATATTAGAGACCTTGCGCTCCTCCACCTTCTGTTTGAGGATGCCCCACAGATGCTCAACAGGTTTTAGGTCTGGAGACATGCTTGGCCAGTCCATCACCTTTATTCTCAGCTTCTTTATCAAGGCAGTGGTTGTCTTGGAGGTGTGTTTGGGGTTGTTATGTTGGAATACTACCCTGCGGCCCAGTCTCCAAAGGGCGGGGATCATGTTCTGCTTCAGTACGTCACACTACATGTTGACATTCATGGTTCCCTCGATGAAATGTAACTCCCCAGTGCCTGCAGCAGTTTCTTGGAGAAAGGGGTGTTGCATCTGAAAAATGTGTGAGTGCACCACATTAGTGGTTCCAAGCTGATGCGTTTCACAGTTGCCCCCCTTTATCCAAGATAGTGGAGTTTAATTAAAGGTGCCCACCCCCAAAACATGTCAGCTCAGAACCCATGATGGGATCAACTCACACATTTCTCAGATGCAACACCCCTTTCTCCAAGAAACTCTAGTTTGGAGGAAGGGGGTTTGCCCACCCAGAAAGATGACACTTGTCAACACCTGATGAGATGGAGTACATGTTTACACACTTTTGTTTGTAGCCTAACATTTTTTATATGTTTTATATCTGGTTTTAAAATGTTGCTAACCACCTCAGAATGTGCAAACAATATAAATATATATTTGATACTAACAGTGTGTGGCTTTTTCTTTACTTTATGTATGCCTGTGAGTTCCATAAAGTTTAGGTCTTTACACAGCAAATGTGCTCTTCTATGTGGTCAACACAGATGTAGTTCATCTCTTAACATTTAAAACAGTTGTTACTGCATCAGTTGACCTGTTAAGTAGAGGAAAATGCATAAGGGCAATGATGTTGGGGGGCCTCTGGAGTAGTTTCTGAAACAAAACAACAACAAACGGACAATGATGTCATTTGCCAGGGCCAAAATACTTGACAAGTGGCGACATTCGTCAACTCCTACAGCTGCCCCCCCCCATCGCTCCTATGGGATGTGGGCTGTCTGCTATCCATCATATGCATTTGTGTGCCTTCCAGCACTGGGGACTATCCTTCCACCATATCTGCACTAGCAAGGCTGGATTAATGGGCACTGATGAATCAGTCAGCAGCCAGTAAAGTGATACTTATCCTTTAATTTAGGCCTGACAACCCCCCCCCCCCCATTTGGCCACCTAGCAGCACCCCTGTCTGTGGCACAATTTGTCTAATTGTAATTTAGCACTTACCTTCTGGGCATGAAGGTGGGCTTACCGCCACCTCTGCTGACAGGCCAGGGGTGGCCTCATCTGTTGGTTCCTGAGGGGGGGGGGGCCCTTTGCTTTTTGTGTTTTCCTGTTGCAAAATACAAAAAGAACACAAGTGCAAAAGCTAAAGGAATGTCTGAAAACAGTCTAAAATGGTATTCTTCATATACAGTATGCTTGATTTTGAAATTAAATTTGGGAACCCCAAGGCATACAAAGATTTCAAAAATTCACAGATAATTCTCTCTAGCTACTTTGACCAAAAACAGATCCACACACCGAATTTTCACATCTACATACTGGTTACAAAAAAAAATTGCTTACTTTTTTCCAGGATCCGATGGATCCAGAGCAGCTGGTCGGGCTCCCTGTGCTTCAGATCCGACCAGCGCTTGCGCAGCTGATCCTTGCTCCGCTGGACCACATATTTTGCTGACAGGCACTCTATAACCCTGTCCAGTATATAGTCCTTATGACTGTTGGGCCTCTCATACTCCCCCTCCTACAGTCATAGTCCCTGTCCTCAAGGATTGCCACCATTTCTGGCTTGGTCATGGGGGTGGCCTTAGTTTTTCGGTGCCTCCTGCTGGAATCCGCCATGCTTGATAGCTCGATCATCGTGGTGTTGTTTTGCGATCGTTTGTTCTGTGGAGGCGTTGGTACGTGTCACGCCCCAGCGTCACGACGTACCTGAGAGCGGTACGCATGCGCAATGCAAAGCAAGGTATAAAAGACGAGCGAAAGAACGGAAACTGCCGTAGGTAGGAACGCTTGGTGGGAAGGTTTGCCTGGATTTTCAGATATAGGTGGGTAGAGGCCTATACTGTTATGCTTGGATTGCAGGTACATGGGGGCCCCATGATAATCTCTCATACTTGACAATTGTCCAGGATTGACCAGGAAAGTCATGCTTTTTACTAAGCTGTCCCAGGATATCCGTGTCCTGGGCAGCATCCCGGAGCCTGTATTGTGCCCTCCTAAACCCCCCCTGTACTGTGCCCTTCTGCTCACCCCTTTGTGTTGATTAGTCTTTGATTTATGGCATGTTTTAAAATCTATTTGATTGAAAGTAGTGAGGAATATATGTTTAATTCCATCAACAATTTATTGTTAAATTCTTGAGAGCAGGTGCTTAAAACGGGGCAGGCTGGTAGGGGCCCTAGTGCCTTACTTTGCCCAGGGGCCCATGGTGGTATTAAGACCGCCCTGTTGGGAAGAATGGCTTATACTGCTTAGGTTTGCTACATCATCCCTTTAATTCAGGACAGATATTAATTGCTCAGCTTCTGTGGCTGATTAAGGTGGTAATTAAACTCACTTGGTGCTTTACCTGCATTAAATTAGCCTCTGAACCTGTGTAATCTATATGTGTCCTGGATTAAATGGATGATGCAGCAAGCCTAATACTGCTTGGCTTGGGGCCTAGATTTGGTGGGGCTTTTATAGGGGTATGCTGGGTGAAGTTGCATGATGCTTTGTCTTCTGTCTTGCAGGCATAATGAGCGACCATTTTTTTGCACAGGACTTCCTGCCCAAATTCATCGAGCTATACCACCAGCTACCCTGCCTATGGAATGTACAATAGATGACAGACTATTTTAACAGGACCCACAAGGAGGCAGCTCTAAGCCAGTTGGTTGACCTCTGTAAAGAAATTAACCCTGAGGCAACCACCAAATATGTGCGGCAAAACATTGCAAACCTTCGCACAACCTTTGGCAGGGAGGTGAAGAAGGTAGAGAAATCCAAGAGGTCTGGAGCTGCAGCATCTGAGGTGTATGTACCTAAACTGTGGTACTTTCACAGCCTGCAGTTCCTACAGAGTGTATCTGAGCCAAGCCCCTCCATCTCCACCCTTCCCTCAACATCAGGGGAGGTCATGTCTCCTAGACATGAGGAGGAGGAGGCCGTCTTGACCCAGGTATAGTGTTGGTGAACATATTGTAAAGATAAAATACAATGATAAGAACTAAACATTATTGTCCAAACATTGGAGTCTTAACACATTTGTTTCTAGATCCAAACCCAGTTGTGGCCTAAAGTCATTTTAAGTATAAATCAAAATGCTGGTACCAGAATGCTAGTGTTTGTTATTTCAAATCATTCAATAAGCAACAGTAATGAAATGTAAATTTGTTTGGATTCATCACCCACACAAACATACATATTCTAATAATGTCACTTTTTTATACACAGGAAAGTGTCACCGAGACGGTGACTGAGGAGGAGGCAGCTGGCACATCCCAGGCATGCCAGTCCCGGATTCCTCCACTGGACGTTGGAAGGAGTAGGAAGAGGAAGGCCCAGAATGCCGATGATGCTACCTTCTTCATGCAGGCCACAAAGGTCCTCCAAAAAGAACCGGACCAGGAGGAGTCCTTTGCTAGCAGCAGCAAAACTCAAAAAAATGGATGAGTTCCAACAAAACAAAGCGGAGGAGCTCATGAGCCTAGTGCTCTTTAAGGGGGCGCAGAGGCTCCTTACCCACCACACCAAGATCGTGGAAGATGCTCCTCCACCTCCACCACCTGCCCCATCCCAACAACCCCAAATGCCACAGCAGCATGCTGCCCAGTGGCAGTATTATCCCCATGGCCCCCAACAACCCTGGTCTGGGGATTATGGGCAGTACCCCCATTGAGGGCTTTAATTTTTTTTTTCTGTTTTTTTGTAGTTTTTTTTTGTTGTTTTAATTTTTTTACACATTTGTTTTCTGTTATATTTTCTTGGATGAAAAATTACTATCATTATTTAATTTTTAGTCTTTATGAGGGAAAAATAAAGAATATTTAAAACAACAATACTTGCATAAGTTTATTAAAGAAAATGATAGGTTTGAAGTAGGCAGTTACATTAAAAATAAAAGTTAGAACAAATAGCAAGGGACCACAAACACATTCAATTCAAGGAATTCTCATATTTCAGAGATTATAATATTGGGGAAATGGTACATAGAAGAAAAGAGATTAAAAATAATGCAAATTCTATTAATATCACTACAGAACAACTGTCTTTTATTACATTAGTATCATGTGTATCATTAGCAATGTGCATCTTCATTATTATCCCATTGAAAAAGATGCTAATGTGCGCTGCATTTCGCTATTTGAATTGAATTGCCAATAGACAAACGGATATGCATTGTGAAACAGAAACCTAGTTTTACACGAACGGACACTTCCGGCTGTACCTGACTTGGAGCATGCGTGTTTTGCACAATACAACTTGTTGTACCAACTGCTCTGTACACACAATACAACGGTCGTATGAGAGCTTGTTGGTAGGACCAAGTTTTCTAGTCTGCTCATAAACTCCCCTTGTACGACCGTCATATGTTCGGCTGTTCAAATCGTGCATACGAACGATCGATTACATATACGATGGTCGTAAGTACGATCTGTTGTATACAACCGTCGAACCGTGTGTACGAGGCTTTACACTCTCTGGATCAAAGTTGCATCAAAAGTCAGAACAAAGTAGTTCAAAGCCCTTTTTTGGAGTCGCTGCAACTTGAGTCACACCAACTAGAACGGAGACCATTGAAATACATAGATTTTGACTTGTTATGCAACTTCACATGTGTCAAGTCGTAAAACAACTCGCAGCAGTGGAATCAGAGCCCTAAGGGTTAACCACAGCCAGGGGAGGGCTGGCAGCCTTAGGCCTGGGGGGCAAGTCCAGTCAAGTGGCCCATTGAACCACCGAATCAGCTCACCATCCATGCCCACCTGGTTTTATAACGGATATTGAGGTTTTGAAGTAAGACAAATATGATACAATGTGGTAACATAATTTAATGTTAATAGCAACAAAGGAAGCTTTAACAAAAATAATGCATCAATGCAGTCTCATCACCCACCAATGCAGCCAGTGCCCCCCACCCCTTTGCCTGGCTCCTACTTCCTTCCTCCACAAGAAGAAAAAAGTTTGAGCGTCAGCGGGCGTCAGCCTTTTTGAATGTAAGTTAGGGTGGCCTGGGGGCAATTGCCACCCTGCCCCCCTGCCCAGCACTCCCCTGACCACAGCTAGAGGGAGACTGAGCTTTCATCTACAGCCCTGATCACCAGGTGGTTAGTGATCTAAACCTTGCCCTTCCAGGATCAGGACATAATGAGAGTTTTGTTCAGGACATAATGAGAGTTTTGTTCAGAACAGCAACAAAAAGGTAGGAATTTGCAACAGAATTATTATTCTGCAATGTACACAATCCACCCAAGGGAATTGTAGACATCATAAAAGTATGCTCCTCCCCCTCTTTTTTTTTGATGAAAAACTGAAGAGCACAAACAAAATGTAAAAGGATGTCCTATATTTCAACAGGCAATATCTGGCTACAGTACTCATCCACAGGAGACTCCTCTACCTTCCCTGGGAATGCTAGTCTTTGAAAGGGTTCGCACAATGGTACAATAGTAAAGCAAACATGAGAAGCCACCAACAGGTTAATACCATGTGTAAACAGACAAGGTATTACTTTGTTAACCTGTTATGCAGAGTACACCCTGTGGAGGAGCTCAGGGTATGCATAGTGGCTGTAGTGTGCAAGACACAACACTATCCAGCAATGCAGCATTCATTTGAATACAAAGCATTTTTAACTTTAGCTCACCCAACCTCCACCATCCGACTGTAACACAGGCACAGTGCATGTGCGCATGCCTAGGAGAGGCTCTGCCAATACCACTGTACACTTACCATGAACCCAGGGGACCCCAGACAAAGCTGTTTGCTGTGAGATAAGCCGCCCGAATACCAGCAGCGGGGCTCCCTGGATTATGGGTCATTTAGCCAAGACACCAGGGACTGCATCCAGCCAAATCTACACGCATGGCCAGACGGCCAACGCTTTAGACCAGCCAGGTAGAGGCGCACACCAAGGTCCTGCGCATAGGAGGATTATGCGCATAGGAGGAGGAAATGAAGAATGCAGAGGCTGTAGGTGGGCTCAAATTTATATGAATTAGGTCCTGGAGGCATTGGGGGGGGGGGGGTCAGAGCCTATACCCAGCTGTGCTGCCATGGAGCCATCAGGAAAGACATTACATACTGAAGCCTGTGAGAATGACCTCCTGAAAACGGCAACATACTTATTTGGATAGAGTGGTGAGGTGAAAGAACCACTGACAAGCTTTATTGCTGTCTGTGTTCCCATTTGGGAGATTGTCTTTCTCTCTCTTTCTCTCTCTAATTGTCCTGATCATCAATGTTATAGGAAATTCAATTAAAGGAGTTGTAAAGACAGAAGGTTTTTTTATCTTAATGCATTCTATGCATTAAAATAAAAAAACATTTTGTGTGCAGTAGCCTCACCAGCACCCCCTAATACTTACCTGAGCCCCAGCTCTCTCCAGCGATGTCCACGAATGTCTAAGCCATTAGGGACACTCTTCCTG
Source organism: Glandirana rugosa (assembly GCA_018402905.1). Lineage (NCBI taxonomy): Eukaryota > Metazoa > Chordata > Amphibia > Anura > Ranidae > Glandirana > Glandirana rugosa. Next base: position 112,093 of record BLSH010025166.1, on the reverse strand, counting down.
ATTGGCTGAGACTCAGCAGCAGCAACATTGGCTCCCGCAGTCAGTCAGCCAATCAGGGGAGAAAGGGGGCAGGGCCGGTGCTCCATGTCTGAATAGATACAACCAGACATGTATCACGTATTTGACCCAAACCCACAGTTCACAGTCTGTTCACAGTTTACCTAATGGGTGAACTAAATGGCCATATTTGGTCAGTTTGCCTTCTGGAACTTCTGGCTGCTGAAGCCAGAAGTCATTCATTTAGTGGCGCCATTAAATTACAGCTTTCTGCGATATTTTGTCAATGACATCAGACAGCATCCCTGGCTCATTTGTTGGATTTCAGCATTCGGCTGCAGAGATGTCATTTGTGACAGGAGTAGCAACAGGGGTGGGTCTGTGGGTCTTTATGATGGAACATTGTCAGGACAGGGTTTATTGTGATGATGATGGAGCCACATGACTGGATGACATGATTCATGTTGGATGTAAATTGGAAAACTGGACTAACAGTATGGAATTAATAAAATGATGAAATTATATGACTGAAAACTACCTTTAAAAGACAAACAATGTTATTTGTTAAAACCTTTTTTTTTTTTTTTTTCTTAACACATGAATCGTGGATAATGATGAGTAAGTGTTACTTTTTTCACGTATGTCATTTTAGGGAAATAATTTTATACGTTTATTTATTTGTAACAAAAGGTTAAATGTAGGTTGTACTTAGTACAGTAGGTCAGTACACCGAGGTAGTAGTAGTGTTATTTGGGACAGGACTGTTACAAGGTAGTATTTCTGGGTGTCTGGGTG
>BLSH010025166.1:57647-68295 GCA_018402905.1 Glandirana rugosa | reverse complement strand
ATCATTTATTATTAGTCACGTCTAATTAAAATGTTGATCCCTTTTATTTTATCTCATTATTATAAAATGAGAGTAACATTCTATGACTGCCTTCTAAAATAAATCTGAAACTGGTATATAAATACGTAATGCCTGAAAATCACTTAAATCCCACTGAAGAATGTCCCTGCCATAGAATTTATTGTTAATACATTCTTATAGCATTAATTCCCTTTATCCATGTAAGATTATAATCAAAGCATGCTGTTATGTCTGAATACGTTTTTAAAGTATAGAGTAACTGTAATTATTTAAAACCATTTGATGGATAGGTGCATTTATACCTGGGTGCTTTATGCATTTTTGTGAAATTTAAAAGTGAAATGGGCTTTTAACTGCTTTATAAGTTTCCTAGGTTCAGTCATTTCATAGCTTTTTTTCTAAATTGTGTAATTTAGGATACCGTCGTTTTCTTTGGATTATTATTCATTTTAGAGACTGGGTTTAACTTTTCAAACATCAATAGCTATATTTGGCTTCCATATTTGAAGCCCTGCCAATACAAGTGTTCATTTTTGTCACTACCCATTTAAAGATAGAAAGAAGTCCATGCTTTTACACTATCTTAGTTTTTTTTTTTTTAATTTAATGCTGTTTGAACAAGTCTCTGGCCTGGAAAACGTGGTTCCACTGCAACACACTACAGAAAGTTCCTTTGGGGGAATAAGCACCCCTCTTACATTTTATTGATACATACTGTGACACCAGGCAGGTAAAGACGCCTGGTTGCGTGCAAGATGGCAGGTACATCTGTCCAAGATTTAAAGTGTATACAGACTCATACCACTAGGGGGAGTGCTGGGAGTCTTGCAGGAGTAGAGGTAATGAATGCAGCTGAGTTGAGCTGGCTCATTAAGGCCTCTACAAGAACTCCCAGCAGGGATAGGTGAGTGCTCCATCCTGGAACCAGTTCTGTGACCATATACTGGGGAGCGTAACACACATCCTATACACGGTAAGGCCTGTGTGGCTGAGTGTCCTGCAGTGAGAGGTAGGAGTTAGGTACAGCGGTAGGCTGTACCCAGCTGACAGACAGGGAAACCTATTGTGCAGTCAGTGGCCAAGTGGCCTAGGATTTATTTTGTTGTTTGTTTTTGTTTTGCTGTTTTTTCATATTGTAACTAGTGAGAATAAACTACCTTTTTGTTTTCACCTGAAACTGCTGTCTCGCTGTGCCTAAATTGTGTAGTGAACCCTTCCAGTGGGTCACACACACCTGCTGTCGAGCTAACCCCCTTACAGCTGGTGGAGGAAGCCAGGGGCAGTTTTTGAAAGGCCAGCATGGAAGAGTTGCTGAGACAGCTTGCTGTAGCAAATGCTAACCAACAACCAGAATCTGAACGACCAGACCTGCACACCCAGCTCCGGCCCCACTGCACGGGCTCCTCCGTCATAAGAGCGGAGGAGGCAACACTACTCCCGTGCCAGCACTTTTCACACCGCACGGAGGACCAGCAGTGTTAGCTGACATTGGAGGAATACGCGGTCTTGGTTCAGTCACCAGCTCACTGAACAGATGCCGGGTTCTGTCCCGGCCACCGGCTTCCAGATGCCTGTCCAACGTGTTGGAAGAACAGCGTGACCTGCACTGGATTGATTCATCCAATCGTGAGTCACACCCCGCCCACGGGGTTCACTAATCCCCCCGCTACTGTATCTTCCACAGCTCATAGCCACCTACTGCTAAATGAGCCATTGTCTTTTGGCTAATTGTTACACATGTATTAAGCAATATATGGGGCTGTTTGAGTATAGGTGAACCTGACCCTGTCAGTGTGAGCCACATTGGCCTGCAATTGTTACATACACTTATTGGACTAGGAGCTCTCATAGGACAACCTGTTCCCTACACATGAGTTAATCTATGGTGGTTCGACATTTATACTCAGTGATCAGTGTAGACCACTATTCACCTTATGGGTCCAATGCCCTTACCACTTCTCTCCTAACACTCAATTGTTTGTTTGTCTCTCTGTGCTGATGATGCCTTTCTAGCTGTGTTTATATTTGATTTCATAATCTTTTTGGGCATTGATGAGCCTAGATGTTCCATACCACAGCTGGCAGCACTTCACTGATCAGCAAGCTGATGGTCAGATTGCCTAGGACTCATGTAATAGTCCCTGCCTGCTAATGCATATACTATAGGCATGGGTACGGCATGCATGTGACCCAGGGGTGTTTTTATAGACAACGTTGTCATTCACATTTTGCTAAGTGTAATTGGTTTTGGGCAAATTAAGTGCAACAAAGTGTTATTTTTTAGTTTATGCTGCTGGGTTATCTTTCTTTTCTCCTTCTGGAGTTAAGGACCATCTATTTGCAGGGGCCTATTCCCCTTGCTTTTGTGGTGTCTAGTGTTACTAGGTTCCTTACTCAGATGAACCCCACCCTACTAGTCAAGGTGAGCCGGCCAAACTAGTGTGAACTCAACCTTCTATACGGGTTTTGAGGTCCGTGTCCTTTCCCTACCCCTGCCCCTCTGTTGATATCCTGTATTAGCTAGGGAATCGCAGAAAACATATTATGACTTAGAGCCGAACCAAGCAAAAGACTATGTTGTCGGAAATATTGGCATGACTGGGTGTCACCCTGGCTGTCCAGGCTCAGCGTGTGCATAACTGGACTTTCCAACTTGAAAATCCCCCCAGATTGCAAATGTATGATCTCATTCACCTGGGCAGGAAGTGGCTGCAACCAGAGACTCTGACAGCACCAAAGATTGTGGAACGTGCGGTAATGGATCGGTTCTTGAGATCTCTACCTACTGCTATTCAAAAGTGGGTAAAACATAGAAACCCAGACACAGCCGACAAGCTTGTGGATCTGGTAGAGAGGTATTTGGCTACAGAGAACCTGACTGCCTCTTCCAGGCACTCACAGACTTTCCACTCTAAGAACAGATCATCCCCAGTGGCAGGTAAGATGACTTCAAGGGGTAAGGGTGGAGAGAGTGAGAGGGCGGGAAGTTTGCATAATGTATGGCGACCGCAGTCAAAATCGCAGGAAACAGCAAAAAAGTTTTTTGTTATCGTTGCTGGCAAGAGGGACATATTGCAGTCAATTGCCCAGTTGTGGATGAGCCTATGGAATGTGACAGACGTCAGTCGCTGTTTGCGACAGTTGCATGCACTGCCACTCGAGGAACTGAAAAACATTTATGCAACATGTGCATTAATGGTAAAAATGTTGTTGTGTTGCTAGATTCAGGTAGTCTGGTAACATTGATCAAAGCTGAATTAGTTACTACAGAGGGCTCTGGAAATAACAAGGTGGCTGTTATTTGTGTACATGGGGACACCAGAGAGTATCCTGTGGCTAAAGTGGTTTTTGAGACCCCCAAAGATAACATAACTCATCAGGTGGGGGATGGATTTTCCAAAATTCTGGGAACTCTGGGATGGTCCTGAACCCCCCACAGAGACCCCTAGAGGCCAGGAAGAGGAATCCCAGGTATCGTCTGAGAATGGTGAGACCTCTCCAGATTTTCCTTTGTCGGTGTTGGCCAGAGACACTCGGGATCCTGGGGGGGAACCAACATCTTCAGACGAAAACATGCTGTCTGTGGAGTTCTCTGATTGAGAGGTTCACAGGGAAAATTTTGTCACAGAACAGGTAAAGGACCCCACCCTGATAAAGGCGCGGGAAAATGTGGTAAAGATAGATGGTGAATTAGTGAACCCAGATCAGTCCTGCAGTTACCCATACTTTATGGTGGAAAGGGATCTGTTGTATCGGGTTGCCCAAAAGATGATGATTTTTTGTCTGGACCTGCTGATCGGTCATGGCAAAAGAAATGCCTCCTCGGCCTGTGTAATGTAAACACAGGCAGAGGAAGTGATGTCATCTCCCCTCGTGGAGCCGTTTTCGGTTCCAGCGCGGGGAGAGAGGACGTCTAAGAGTGAGTTGCACAACACTACACTAACACCAGTACATGTAGGCACACAATTAACACTTTGATCGCCCCCCAGTTAACCCCTTTACTCCTGTCACTGTGTCACTTAGTGCAGTGATCACATTTTTCACTGACCACTGTACTTGTGTCACTAAATCACTTTAGGGTAGGTAGTAGTAGGCCCAGGTGCCCCCCCTTAACCCCCCTAATAAAGGTTGTAAATCCTTGACCGCCCCATGTCACCAGTGATTACTGTATTGGGTTCCCGTCGTTTATACCTAATACAGGTTTTAACCCCCTGATCACCTAGCAGTGACCTCAGTTAAGTTTTAGCTTCAGGGTACCCACCGTATATGCCCAATAAAGGTTATACCCCCTAATCCCCCCCCCCCCCCCCGTTAACCCTTTTACCCCCTGTGTCAGTGTGTAGTATTCAGATTTTTCACTGATCACTGCACTAGTGTCACTTGTGACACTAAATCGCATTGGGGTAGTTAGTAGCAGGTCCAGGTAAGTCTAGATAAACCCCCCTAATAAAGGTTTTAACCCCTTGATCGCCCCGTCACCAGTGATCACTGTATTAGGGTCATGGGGGTGATGCTAGTTAGTTAGGTTAGTTTTTTATTTTGTCAGGGTATATACCTAATAAAGGTTTTAACCCCCTGATCACCCAGTGGGTGACATCAGTTAGGTTTTAGCATCAGTTTGGGTCAGCATAAATACCAGGCAGGGTCAGATTAGTCAGGTACTCATGCATACACTAGATAGGTCCGTTACTAGTATAGTATTTGAACGGATCAATATCTGTGAACTGATCAGATCTATACTAGCGTCCCCAGTACTTTAGTGTTCCTAAAAACACGGCGTTAGTGGGATCAGCCCAGATACCTGCTAGCACCTACGTTTAGCCCCTCCGCCCAGCCCAGCCCAGCCCACCCAAGTGCACTATCAAATTGATCACTGACACTTACAAAACACAACACACATAACTGCAGTGTTTTGCAGAGTCAGGCCCGTTCCCTGCGAGCATTAACAATGATTTTGGTAGCAATTTGAAGCAGGCTCTAACAACCAAGTGCGCTCTTTTGCCTGTGACTCACACTAGTGTACCGAAAATGCCAAAATGTCAAATACGAGGTACACTAGTGAAGAGGCCTACACATTGCTGAGCATGACAGACGAGAGCGATGGGGAAGCTCCACTGTCAGATTCAGGCTCAGCATATGAACCTGTAGACAGCAGTGTCAGCCTGTCAGATAGCTCTGATGATGGAGTAGCAGTCCCTGCTAAGGTCAGGCGTACCCGATCCCATTCTGCTGTTGTTGAGATACAAGAACTGCAGGGCTCTCATATGGATCAGAGAGCCAGTACTAGTGCCACTCATCCTTCTGGTGAACTGGCAAGCACCAGCGGCCTAGTACATCCTGGTCATAGACAACACTTGGTGATGTGGTGAGTCCCATAAGTGCAGTTCAAGCTGGTGTGGCTAGCACAAGTAATGTCCCGCAGCCACGAAGATGAAGACAAACACAGGCCCACAGACCCCATAGTGCCCTTCCCACTGAATGTGCTAACCCTGATTGGCAACCCACCACTGATTCAGCGCCAGTACTTCCCCCATTCACTGACCAACCCTGCATTCAGGTGGAAACAATTGATTTTACAGCCCTTGATTTTTATTCACTGTTTTTCACGGGAGATCTCTATAGATCTATTGTGGACCAAAACAATTTGTATACTGGTCAATTCATTGCCACTTATCCCCAATTGTCACTTGCCAGAGACTGGAAACCTATTACGGTTCCAGAATTTAAGACCTTTCAGGGCCTTTCCTTCCTAAGGGGCATAGTTAAAAAATCATGCGGTCATATTGATCCACTGACCCAAATTCATCATATGCTCATGTTTTCTGCTTCCATGGCCAGGACGTGATACCAGCAGATCTTGTGGTTCATGTATTTCAATGACAATGAACTCTGACGTCCACGGGGTGACCCTGAATACGATCGGCTTGACAAAATTCAGCCCTTCGTAAACCACTTCAACCAACAATTTGCAGCCTTGTTTACTCCCAATCAAGTTGTCTGCGTAGACGTGTCCCTGATTACACTTTCTGGCCGTCTTGCTTTCAAACAGTTTCTCCCCAGTAAGCATGCCAGATACGGAGTCAAGATGTATAAGCTCTTTGACAGGGCTACATATAGTTTTATGGTTTACAAGGGAAATGACAGTCACCTTGAGCCCCCCCAACTGCCCGGACTACATAGGGAGTGCTGGCAAGATTGTGTGGAACTTGGTGTCACCCTTATTCGGAAAGGGGTATCACTTGTACATTGACAATTATTACATGAGCGTGACACTTTTTAGTCATCTTTTTAATCAAAGAATTGGCGTATGTGGCACCGTGCCATCTAATTGGGCTTCCCCCAACGGCTTGTAGATTCCCCTCTTAGACAGGGGGAGAGAGCCTGCTTGAAGTGTAATAATTTGCTCTCGGTGAAGTGGAGGGACAACCGGAATGCTTTCATTCTGACCTCCCTTCACGCACACGCGGCAGTCCGAATTCCTACGGCGACTGGTGTTTTGGAGGAGTCCCTCTGTGTCCATGAATAAAACCTTAATACGGGAGAGGTGGACCTCAATGACCAGTTATTGGTGCTGTACTTAATTGCCCGTAAGGCCAGACGCTGGTACAAAAAAGTGTTTGTACACCTTTTTCAATTGGCTCTGCTGAACGCTTATGTGCTATACAAAGCATCAGGACGGACTGGATTCTTCCTTAACCACTTCCCTACCACTGTATGCAGAATGATCACTGGAAAGTGGTTCTGTTATCCTGACTGGGCGTCATATAATGTCCAGCAGGATAACAAGCCGCCACGTGCCCATGCAGCGCGGCGACCGGTGGTGTTTCAGTCTGACACACCGCATCTCCGATCTAGGTAAAGAGCTTCTGTCAGAAGCTCTTTACCATGTGATCAGCCGTGACTAATCATGATTGAACACAATGTAAACAGAAAGAGCAGTTTATCGGATTTTCCTTTACCCGTGTCTGCAGACATGAGTAGAGGAGAGGCGATCAGCGGCTCTCCGGACAAGGGGGGTCTGCGCTGCTTGTTAAGCCCCCCTAGGATCACCACCCAGGACCACCAGGGAGCCCACACAAGGATGCCACCCAGGGACCACCAGGGATGCGACCCGGGGACCACCAGGTATGCCACCCAAGACCACCAGGTAAGGGGCACACAATGCCCAAAGGAATGGCACTGTGCCCATCTGTGATGCCTGCCAGAGCCATCCTTATAGCTGCTGCCTAACAGTGCCACCTACCAGTGCCTACCAATGCCCATCAGTGCCACATATCAGTGCCCATCAGTGCCACCTATCAGTGCCAATCAGTGCCACCTATCAGTGCCGCTTATGAGTTCCCATTAGTGTCACTTATCAGTGCCCACAAGCACTGCATATCAGTGCCACATATCACTGCCCATTAGTGCTGCTTATCAGGGCCACCTATCAGTGCCCATCAGTGCTGCATATAAGTGCCACCTCATCAGTGCCAACTATACTATATATATTATATATGAACTTGTCCACTTACTTATATGAAATTGTTTACACAGTGTATTTATATGGTATATTTATTCATTATTGTCCATAGTGTTGCACAATGTAGTGCAAAAGTTTTTTTTCTTACAAATCATTCACTACATTTGTTTACAAACATTTATTAGAAGGTCATCATATGAAAACAGTACAGCAATAGTGCGTTTGTGACAGTTATATAAAAATACAGACTGGTCACTGTTTAACAAATTATTGTGAAAGACAAAAGAAAATTGAGGTAAGGCACAAGTGGTAAAACAAGTAAAGTGTTATAGCGAGATATTTGGAAAATTTGAATCATTATAGAGGATGATAAGGGTAATATGAGAGGTATAAAGTCGTAGAAAATTGTCTATGGTGGTATATCTAGTGAGTTGTTGTCCCAGAGGCACCACTTTTCATCAAACAGGTGCATGTTGTCTTGGACGGAGTGGTATAAGTGTTCAGTTAGGTTGTGATGATACTGGTACAATGCTCCATATTTTTTGGAAATGCAGTCATCTTGACCCTGATCTGGAGTAATACTTCTGCAAAAATTCTTCTAATCACTAAAAAAACAATAACTCCTCACATCTGCATCCTATATCACACCATCAGGTATCCAAATCCTGCTCCAAACTCATTTATACACTGTTGAGCTCGTTGCAATAGATGATTGCATGCAACTGGCTAACACCCAATCATTCACTACATTTGGAGGTGTGCATTGTTTTTTTTTAGCACATTAGCACTTTATATCATTTGAGGGTAATCCATTAAACCTCACACGTTTGGATAGCTTCCATTAGGATTATTTTTATATTTATAGTGCTGCACTATATATAAAATATTGTATTTTGCACATTGGTGAGGAAGTGTGAGAAGTGCTAGCTGCTTTATGACACAGATATATTGAGCAGCTCATAAGGTTTTTAGATCAGTCTACCTTATCATTGCTGCCTCATAATTGCCAATCAGTACTGCCTCATCAGTGCCCATCAGTGCAGCCTCATCAGTGCCCATCAGTGAAGGAGAAAATGTAATTATTTACAAAGTTTTGTGACGGAAAAAAAAAAGAAAAACATTTTTTTTTTCAAAATTTGAAGTCTTTTTCTATGAGGTGATTAAATACCATCAAAGAAAGCTCTATTTGTGGGAAAAAATGATAAAAATGTTGTTTAGGTACAATGTCGCATGACCGCACAATTTTCATTCAAAATGCAACAGCGCTGAAAGTTGAAAATTGGTCTGGGCGGGAAGGGGGGAAAGTGCATGGTATTGAAGTGGATAAATTCCAGGAAGCGATCGACACAGCCCTTCTGTTTCCAGACGGTGCTGTTCCCCGAATGCGCATGACACCCACGCTTCTTGTCCCCCCCTGTCCTCACCAGCCTGGTCTCTGCATCGGTGAATGTTTCCAATGCCACCATACACTAGTGGAGTGTTAGCGTAGGGTACAGCACTACACAGGCATAGGGCCCACATTCATACGGTCTCCAAAGATGTCACTGCATTTTGAGAGACCCAAACCTGGAACCATTAGTTACAGTTTACAGTTACAAAAAAAAAAGGTGTAACAAAATAAATAAGTAAATAACATTTTTTTAAAACAGCAAAAAAAATAAAAAAAGTTAAAAAAAAATAATATATCTATAAAATAAAAAAACCAAAAATAGTTGTCATTTTCTTGTTGTTTTCTCTCTATTGTTCTCTCTCTGTTCTCTCTCTATTGTTCTCCCTCTATTGTTACTGTATTTTATGCATACCTGTAATGTTTTGTTACTGTGTTTTATCATGATTTCTTTGCAGGTAAGTAATTTTTTTATACGTTACTGTTTACTGTGTTTTATTGTTAATCATTATTTTCTTTTCAGGTATGCCATTCAGCTGCAGAACTGATTTATTTATCTTGACAGCAACAATATTTGCCCCCACGATACGCAAATCAGCGACTCCAGTGCTGTAGGAGGTGATTTCACCACCACAGTTAAAAAAAAGCATATATGCCGGAGCATAGGGGCAGTGGGTGGACATAGGGGTGGTTGCCCCTATGCTCCGGCATATATTTTTAGAACGGTGCTATGCCCATCATTAGAAGTGGGTGGATGCAGGGCGGTTTTCTAATGGTGGACATACCCACCGATTGATTGATTGATTGGTGCATGAAAAAAAGAACATTACAACATATGCCCAACAAGGACCAGCGACGTACTAGTATGTTGCTGGTTTTTGAGTAGTTATACCGGAATGATGCCTGCAGGTATAGGTATTATCTTGGTATCGTTCTTTTCAGCCGGGGGTCAGCATTCATGTAAAAGCAATTCTAGCAGCTGATTAGCTGCAAGACTAATTTTAAAAGCAGTGGGAGGGAATGTCCTCCCTCCCACCACCTTCCATGGTTTTCTCTGGCTCCCCTCCCCTGTCGGGAACCCGAGAATGCAGCCGGTGGTTCCTCCAGCTGACCATAGAGCTGATCAAAGACTAGAATGGCTCCAATTATCTGTATGACCTAAGAAACCAGAGGCTACAAGCATTTCATGACTTAGGATTCGCCGGATCTAAACAGCGCCATTGGGAAATTGGGAAAGCATCCTATCACACCAGTCTTGGTGTGGTCAGATGCTTTAAGGGCTGAGGAGAGATCTAGAGTCTAATAGACTTCAAATTAAAAAAAAAATTACCTGCCACTACCTATTTTTTATCATAGGGAATATTTGAATTTCCCGTGATAATGATAAAAATGATAAAAAAAATGAAAGGGACAGTGTAAAAATAAAATAAAAAGCAAAATGAATAATTAAAAAAAAAATGCACCCCTGTCCTCCTACTATTTTTTATCCATCACCGTCCATTAAAAAAAAAATTAAACTTCAGATAATCTGAGATCTAGAGAGGAGTCGGGAATTTCGTAGACTGGTGTGGTTCTGACCACACTATCCTACGAAAGGGTTAAAGGGTTACCGCGACAAATCTAGGCCGCTTAGGATTCAGTACTTTACGAACATCGGAGACCAAAGAATCCAGTATGTCTATTAACCTCGGTAAGATCAGAAACTAGTCGAGATACCAGTCGACCTCCTTGGTGGCCGACGTAAGAGCCCAAGGGCTGTCCCCTCCCCTCGGTCTCTT
>BLSH010025166.1:31522-41644 GCA_018402905.1 Glandirana rugosa | reverse complement strand
TTGTATAAGGGAAAAGCCCACCCCCCAGCCAACACCCTGTAAGCAACAATATGACCTTTGCATTCCTGAGGAGAGGGGGCTAGCTTGACCATATAAGGCAGTTCAAATGCCAATAAGTTGAGTCATGCAAGGTAACCAGGATAGGATATGATTTGTGAAGCCAACCTTAATGAGGAATACGAAATATGCAATTTCCCCAACAACTGTATTGAGCCCAACAGGGAGTGGATTAACTCCATGATTGGCAAAGAGATGCCCGGGATTGTGAAGTATAGTAGACAAATCTGAGGCGTTAAGGCCACTGTCAGATTGGTTATTTCTTTGATTAGTGAAGCCACATTCTTCCAAAAGGGATTTAGTAAAGGGCAGTCCCAAAAAATATGTAAAAGAGAACCCAGGGAACCACAGCCCCTAAAACAATTGGGTGAGACCATGGGATAAAAGGAGTGTAGTTTTTGTGGTGTTAAGTACCATCTGGTAAGGATTTTAATGGGGGTTTCTTTGAAGGCTGGTGTCCTATTGCCTCTACATAGATTTGTGATCAGAGTGTGCCAGTCTAAAATGGATATAGTTTGAGAGTGTGCCAGTCCAAAATGGATATAGTTTGGTCTCCCATTTATCTTTGTTGGGGGTGAGGCTTTCGCTCATTCTAAACCCCTGCTCCGCCCGTATGCTAATCAATAATTTTCTGTTGAGAAGAGAATTTTTAATTATCAGCTCACAACGGCACGATGAGTTGTGGAGTGCATTTTTGGAATCCCCGAAAATAAGTGGCAATTTCTTCACACCCCAATAAGTCTAACCACGGATAATGCCATCATTGCTGTCAAAGCTGCCTGCACACTCCACAATTTTGTTCTTGCAAGAGATGAATACCTCTTCGAGGACTCGTTAATCGATGATATGGAAGGTGCAGAGTGGACCAGCAGCAGGGGCAACAACAGATGGGCCAACATCCGGGAGGATTTTACAGACTACTCTATGAGTCCTGTGTATAAGTGATACTGCGCTAAGGGCACCAAATATGTGATATGTGTGAAACTCACAGTAAGCAGCTACAACTCAATCAAACAAATTGATAATCCAATATAAAGACAAAAATGATGTAGCGCTCAACCAGCAAAAATAATTCCTTCCAAGTTATACTAAAGGTCAGATGAGTGACAATAAATAGACCATACGTAAAAAAGGTAATGAAAATCACAATCACAATGAAAATCACAAATGTGCACAACCCAAAGTCAATGGTGTGTGGGTTGTCAAATTCCTACGTCGGTAAGGTGGTATTAAGACATTTAATAATCAATGGAAATGTATTTATAGATGCATCAAAGTTCAAAGGCATCAAGATAGTGATAAGGTGAAGGCTTACCAGACACCGGATAAATCAGGCACCGTACAATCAAGGGGTTCCAGTAGTTAGAGATGTGTAGAAGCCCGTCACTCAATCCGGGGGTGCTCCAGGTGTTCTCCAGGGATAGAGTAGGGGGAGCCTCCAAATTGGCTCTTGGGTGTCCAGGGAGCTCAGGTTGGTCAGGTGCAGGTCTTCCTCTTAGGGGGCTATACGTCACACTCTCCTGGGCGATTTAGTGGGTCTTACTTGTAAGACGGCCAGCAACAGAACCTTCTTGGATTTCAACATCTAACATCAGGACGGTAGACAAGGGGTAGACATACCCAAATGGCTCCAAACGGGTGTATAACCGGGGGAGGTAAAAAGACTCAGGATAGTGTAAAACCTCTAAATTGAGGTGTATTTAATAAAAGCTTCAATTTAAAAATAAACAGCAAAATAAGCTCAGCAATTCAAAGTAACAAGCTCCCGACGCGTTTCGTATTCTCATACGTCATCTGGGGTTACCATCTCTCAGAAATGCTGCGATATTTATAGCAAATATGCACCTTTAATGGGTGTTCGTGTACTTCCGCCCACATGTCGCTAGCGTGCGTTTCACCGGTCACTTCCGGTGGAACCGGAAGTCGTATATGGGCAGAATGAAATATAAATATAATTGTGTGAAAAGGCGACTGAATAAACTCAAAAATTTGTCAGCCATAATCACACCAATTTGTATTCAATTAAACGTAGAATTTGTGAGAACTTTAATCAGACTCAGTCCCTAAGGTGTGTTCCAACTGTCGCTTCCGGTCGTGAAACCGGAAGTTGTGCATTGCCGGATAGAGAAGTGAGGAAAGAAAAATAGTACTGCAGTGAAAACAGGTACCGGAAAAATAGAGGTCAGGATGTGAACTTGAAAGATTAACAAAAACCCCTAAAAAGATCTATAAAAAGATCGTGAGCGGCAAGCCGTGCTGGATTATGACGTCATTTGTCTGCTTGTGCGTGCCAACGTCGCGGAAGTGAACACTATGAGCCGCACACCTCAACCATCTCTGCTGACAGAGGCGGGGCCCGTCCTAGATTGACAGGAGTGCACGTCAGGGTGAAAAATAGTACCAAAGTGCAAAACGAGGGGGGTGATGAATTCCTTTTACAGTATACATTTCTGCCTATGTTGTTGACACAAACAATGCTGGGGAGACGTGTCAATAGTAAAGAAATTCCCAAACTACTCAATTATGAGCAAAACCAAGAAGATGGGCAGTGTAGTGTCAATGAGTGAACGATCAGGATCGTAATGCTAGCAGACGAACGATCATCCTTTTAGACTTAAATTTAAAATTAAAACAGCATCCAGATACCTAAATCCGAATAAATCATTTTGAAGAGTAAATATTGCTTGTGAATCTTTCTGGAAGCAATACAATCCAGGTCATGGTGTCAAAGAGTGAACGATCTCCCCAAAATTAAAAAATCAAAAAATTCAAATATTCAAAAAATCAAAAACATGTCAAAAAATTCCAAATTAAAAATAAAATGGTTATATAAATAAATAAATAATATTCCCATAAAGGTGAATGTTGCTTTACAAATCATGACATAAATTATGGTCATTAAGAAATGCAAATATACGCTAAAGCCTCAGAGGCATTAAAAATATTGAGAGAATAAATACATGATAAGAAATGCATAAATGTGGACTCAAAAGTAGCTCTCAGATCCCCAGGAATAAACAGCTTTTTAAACATAAAAAGTGGTGCCACTGGGATCCCTATCATGTGCCCTGAGGTAGTGTTTGGGCACACTATGATTAGTTTTCCCTTTTACGATGTTCGTGATATGTTCACTGACACTTATTGCGAATGTCCTGATGGTTCGTCCTATATACTGTTTGCCACAAGGGCACATTATCATGTATACCACGTTTCGGGTCTCACAAGTGCAGAAGTGTTTAATCTTATATGTAGTCTGAGTGGTTGTAGAGGAAAATGTCAAAATCTTCCTGTCCCTACATTTATTCAGTTTACATGCTCTACACTTCATACAAGGGTAAAAACCCTTGAGGTTGTGGAAAAAAGATGGTCTGGTTGGAGGGTCAAGAACATTGGGTGCAATCTTGTTTCTCAATGACGGAACCCCTCTGAATATAACTTTAGCCGCGTCAGGTAACAAGGGTCCCAGAACACGGTCACTTTGAAGAATGCCCTAGTGTTTACGGACAATGTTTAGAATCTTTTTGTGTTGTGTTGAAAAGGATGTAAAAAAATGACCATTTAAACTGTTGATCTCTATCGGTCTGAGGTCTGGACTCCGTACATGTCAAGGTTTGTCTATCTATGGTGTGGACTCTTTCTATCTCATTGTCTAACAGAGATTTTTTTAATTTTTGAGACTCCTGAATCATAACAACTTCAATTTAAAATTTACGTCGGCTCTCGACCAAGAAATGGTCACTTTTCTAGACGTTGCAATCTGCAAAGGCGAGGAAGGCAAATTAAGGAGTAAGCTTTATAGAAAAAGCACTTCCGGTAACACAATTCTGCACGCAGAAAGCTTTCACCCTGTAACCCTAAAAAAGTCTATGCCATATGGACAGTATCTCCGATTGAGGAGAAACTGCTCAGATGATCACACATACAAAAGTGAGGCAGCACTTCTCCAAAAGAGACTATTAGAAAGAGGGTATAGTCGGTCTTGTTTGAAGCGAGCTTTTAACCAAGCTTCACAACATACCCGACAACACCTCTTGTTCCAACAAAAAACCTCTCCACCATCCAATCATGATACAACGCGGATAATCATGAGGTATTCAAAACAGCATTCAAAGATTCATGAAATTATCAGTAGACATTGGTCCATCCTAACCAATGACCCTAGTCTACAGAGATTTCTACATCAGTGAAAGACAGATTAGTACACAGCGAATTTAAAGGAACAGGTGGAAAAAAGCACTGCCCGGCCTTAGGCACATATCCTTGTGGGCATTGTTCACAATGCCCACGTATTAGAAAAGGCAAAACGATGATGCTCCCCAATGGGCGCACATTTTATGCCAGACATTTTGCTAATTGCCAGACAAGGGGAGTGGTATATCTCATGACCTGCGAGTGTGGGGCCTTTTATGTCGGTAAGACAAAACAGGAATTTCACAAAAGAATATCTAAACACATATATAGCATGGAAATTGGAAACCATTATCTTCCAATTGGACGTCACGTTGTGACGCAACATAATTATCGCATGCCTAGGGTGCAGTTCACTGTCCTCGATCGGGTTCATCCCCCCGACCGAGGAGGGGATTGGAACAAAACACTGCTCCAACTTGAACAAAAATGGATCTTCAGCTTACAGGCGACATCGTCCCCAGGTCTGAATGAATCCATTTCCTATGCCCCTTATCTGAAAGGGTTTGTTTCAGGAAAAACCCAATAACTGTGAAAATATCTTGTGAAAGTCCTATGTATGTCCCCACACTCCCAGGTCATATGTTCCTAGCCAACGTGCACAACATTTTTCTTCACAGCTCTCTCCCAGGCGGTTGAGATGATAAGTCATTTTGGGTGCATTTCCTCCCCCCTGAGAGTATGCAATTAGATTTGTGTAACATAATGTTTTTGATTTATAATTAAATATCATTTTTTCTTTTTTGACATATGTTAAAATTACATTAATTTTTGTCTTATGATTTGTTTTGCAGTGTGGTGTACAGAGCTGCTATGGCTTTGGTGTCCCCAACCCTCCGCCTGTGGCGATGCTCTGCCCACAGAAGTTTCCCGGCCTGAACAGGAGGAGTGACACTCCTCCGATTGTGCTTCTTGGGGGCTCTCTGACAGTTCCTGTTTGAGGGCCCTCTGGTGGACAAATACAGGCCAGCGGCATTCCTGATCCCTTCCGCACGGTCCGTGGAGGCCGCGCGGTTTTCCACGGCCGAATATGACGTTATAGGTCATTCACCATCGGCAGAAAGTGACGGCAGTAGCCGGGATCACTTCCGGAACGCAGAGGAGCCCACACCAGGGCTGTCAGCACAGCCAGCTGATTCCGTCAGCTGATTGCAGTCACACCCTAGTAATGCAGGAGTATTTAAGGTATAACACATGGAAAGGTAAGACACATGGAGTTTTTCCTCCAGTCAGGTCGGAACACTGGGCTGCTTTTTTCAGGTAAGGGAGACAATCCTTCATTTTGGTACCTGTTTAGGAAATGATCTCTGAGCGAGATCTTTCCCTTCTCTCCTTGTTTACTGCTACTTTATCTTGGAGATGATGTAGAGACTTTTCCTTTTTCTGAGTAATGTGTATATTTTTTCCAGATATCTCCTGCAGTGACCAGCATTGGTATTGCTTGTGAGGTAGTGAACACTCCGGGCATATTTGGCCCTCAAATTATCAGTGAGTGCTTTATATTTATTCTTATTTTCTTTTTAACACACTTTAATAAGTATATATACATATATATGCATACACATGGTGTTTTTAAATCAAAACCCCCCTCTTTCTCCCTTATACCCTACCTGTAATGCAGACCCCTGTTTGTTGATGACAAGCACGGGAGATATCAGCCATTTTAATCTACTTCAGATATTATATTAGAGTCCAAGAGGCTGTCCCCCCCAGACAGCACCCACTAACACTGGGTGTTATATCCATGCATCTACTATATCCATGATTGCTTCATACATCATATTATTAGCTTATTATATATTTATTTTCCCTAGGAGTGTTAACTGCAACCTCCCCCTCATTCAGGGAGGACTGAGTGTGGCCTCTTGTAAACTCCTGTGAACCATGGTGGAGCTTCTGCCTCTGGGTGGCTGGTGGAGATGATCATGTAGCAAGCTCATGCAGCCTTTTTACACTACACTGCCAATTTTAATATGCTCTGGATGATTGGGACCTGTACCCAAAGATCAAATTGCAGTATTGTAAGTGTTGAATTTCACTATTTAACAAGTACTTTTACCTGTATTTTTGTATTTTTGTATGATTCTAATTTTCACTTTTCAATACTGTAGAAAGGGTGATGTCTATGATCCCCCTGAGGAAGACCCAGACAATATTGAAGGGTTGAAACGCGTAGGGTACCTTATGCGGCCTTTGGCTGCACAGTTTGTCATTTCCCTTTTCTCATTATCTGCAAATGATTGTATGTAACGCATGTCCCATTTATGTACAACCAGAGCTTGCTTTTTTCTATATAATTACTTGACCATATTATATATTTTTTTACGAATAAAATAAAAAAGAAATTCGAAAAACGTTCTCTTTACTAATTGGTTTGGATATATAATAACTTTTTTGTATTTCCTGCCACAAAACCCTTAATGGGGGACATTCTCCTAGATGTATCTAAAATATAAAGGAGACGGCAGAAACTTTGGGTCTCAGCACTAGCACCTATTTTCTCTTCAAGTTTTTCAAGAAAATGGATGTTGGTTCTACTGGCCCCAAACGTCAGGGTGATACCCCTATCGTTGTCATTGAGGACTGAGAAAAATTGTTCCAAATCGACCTCCGTACCTTACCATAGGAGGAGGACGTCATCTATATATCTGGCCCAGGCAACGAGTTGTGGCCAGTCACCCGTATAGATGACGTCCTCCTCCCACTTGGCCATGAAGAGGTTCGCTAAACTTGGGGCGAATTTAGCGCCCATCGCGACACCTCTATCTTGTCTGTAGAACTGGTTGCTAAACCAGAAGTAATTGTGCGTTGTGGCATACTCTAATAGTTCCATCAGATATTCTTTCTGTTGTTGTGGAAGGGAAATATCCTGAGAGAGAAAATGTTTCACCGCCTCCATCCCTTTCTTATGTGGAATGTTGGTGTACAGAGAAGCCACATCTGCGGTGGCCAGAAAGTCAAAGTCTTGTACCTGTATACCTTCTAATAACCTAATGACATCTTTAGTGTCTTTCAAGAAGGAGGGCATATCGTTTACCAGAGGCTGCAAGAAGAAGTCAATATATTTCCCCACCCGGGAGGTAACCGAATCGATTCCATGGTGGGTTAGTCAAACTTTTATGGATTTTCAGGAGGTAATATAACACGGGGATCCTAGGTGTTTTGGGAACCAGAAAAGCCCTTTCTTTCTTATTCAGGATGCCATCATTAAAGCCAACGACAATCTCCTTCAAATTTCTTTTGTATGTATATGTAGGGTCTCCATTAAGTTGCTTATACGTGCGCTGATCTTGGAGGATATGATTCATCTCTTTTAGGTAATCATCCTTGTCTAAAATTACTATACCCCCGCCTTTATCGGCCGGGCGAATGACAAGATCTTTCTTCTCACAGAGAGATCTTAGACCATCGCTAAAGTGGTTTCTAGTTGAGATTTTCTTAATAGGCATGGAGTCTAGGTCCTGTAGAACTAAATCTCTAAAGACTTTAACCGCTGGGGCCAACTGACCGGGGGGGTTAAATAGAGAGGGATTTGCCAGGGTAGTATGAACGCCCCTGGGGTTGTCCACCCTAATAGGTTTTGCTATAGGGTTGGTTATAAGGTATCGCTGGACATTAATCTTACGAATAAATTTATGGACGTCGATAAAAGTATTGAACTTGTTAAGTGGCTGGGGTGGGGCATGTTTGAGTCCTTTACTTAATACCAATCTCTCTTTCACATCAAGTTGTACTTTACTTAAATTAAAAATTCCAGAGTCATTTAATTTCGTTTCCGCTTTTTTGGGTCTCCTCCTCCCCCCTCTGACACCTCTTCTAGTTCGGGTTTTCCCCTTCTGTCGAGATGTTCCTTCTGAAAACCCGGATAATTGCGTTGCCCCGGGTGACTCTGATTGTAGTTGTAAGGAGACCGGTCATGGTTTTCGTGGTAGCTCCTAGTATGTGTGTAGTCACCCGTTGAGGTGTCCCTCCTCTCCAAAGGGGAGAATCTGTTCGAAGTATGGACTGAGGTACCATAGGGTCTAGGGGACTGATAATGTCTATACTCATAGGTGGGGTCGCCCCTACGGTAGGGACTAGGAGACCTGAAGTAATAACCTCTGGGTTCGTAATAGGATTGTTGATATGGGGCGCGATGGTATCCCCTCTTTGTCGAACGACCCCTGCCTCTTCCGTTATTCTGGTTGTTGCGTCCCCTCGTAGAAGGGGAATTATAACCCTGATTCCTTCCTTGATATGAAGGTGGGTTGAAGGTCCCCTCTGGTGGTCTTCCAGTGGTACCACCCCGAAGATCTGCAGTGTCTACATTAGTTACTTCAGTACCAACAACAGAAGGGTCTCCTGGGGAAGCTTCGTTCAGCTTCTTTTCCCATTTGAAAACAGTCCAGGATCTATAATCCTCTGTATCCCTAGAATACTTCTTCTGTTTCTTGGTACGCTGTTCCCTTTCTTCCTTTTCAAAGTGGGTCTGTAGGTTAGATGATAACAGATTATACTCCTCCGCATTCCTGTGGGGTGTTAATTTGTCTTTAATATCTCTAATCTCAGTGTCTATAATTGAGATTCTCTCCTCCTTTTTTTCAATCATAAATTGTAGCAGTTTAATACCCGCGTCATTGAAGAAATTATGCCAGGAGATGAGGTCCTGTTCACCCTGGTGGGGTGCAACTTCCCACCTTAGGCTTCTTGGGACCATTCTTTCTCCTACATATTGATTAAGGAAAGCTACATCCCATTGTAAATGTACTTCGGAGGTCATTAGATGCTTCAACCTCAGAAAGAGTCTGCCAATCTCGGTGTTGGGGTTTGATGTGACAAATACCCCTTCCACACTAAATTTCTTGGTGGCTCTGTAGTCGAAGATATCCATGATCCCCGAGGTGGCAAGCAGCAATATATACATTTAAATTAAGAACAGTGCATAAGTGATACTGCGCTAAGGGCACCAAATATGTGATATGTGTGAAACTCACGGTAAGCAGCTACAACTCAATCAAACAAATTGATAATCCAATATAAAGACAAAAATGATGTAGCGCTCAACCAGCAAAAATAATTCCTTCCAAGTTACACTAAAGGTCAGATGAGTGACAATAAATAAACCATACGTAAAAAAGGTAATGAAAATCACAATGTCCGTGCAAATAGTGCACAACCCAAAGTCAATGGTGTGTGGGTTGTCAAATTCCTACGTCGGTAAGGTGGTATTAAGACATTTAATAATCAATGGAAATGTATTTATAGATGGATCAACGTTCAAAGGCATCCAGATAGTGATAAGGTGGAGGCTTACCAGACACCGGATAAATCAGAAATGACTATTTTTCTTTCCTCACTTCTCTATCCAGCAATGCACAACTTCCGGTTTCACGACCGGAAGCGACAGTTGGAACGCACCTTAGGGACTGAGTCTGATTAAAGTTCTCACAAATTCTACTTTAATTGAATACAAATTGGTGTGATTATGGCTGACAAATTTTTGAGTTTATTCAGTCGCCTTTTCACACAATTATATTTATATTTCATTCTGCCCATATACGACTTCCAGTTCCACCGGAAGTGACCAGTGAAACGCACGCTGGCGACACGTGGGCGGAAGTACACGAACACCCATTAAAGGTGCATGTTTGCTATAAATATTGCAGCATTTCAGAGAGGTGGTGACCCCAGATGACGTATGAAACGCGTCGGGAGCCGGACTGCAAAGTTTGGGTCCGTACCGAACTTTGAGTGTCCGTGACCCGAACCCGGACATTTGAAAAAAGTTTGGGTTCAAGTTGTCCACCCTAGTTTATGGGCTAGGGGCTTGGGTTTGAAAAAAGTTTACAGGCCCAAGCCCAGTGCCTGTGAGTTTCAAGCCATGCCTGGGTTTGAAAC
>BLSH010025166.1:14539-27533 GCA_018402905.1 Glandirana rugosa | reverse complement strand
TATTGTTCTAAAATCATCTCCTAGTTCTATAGGTAGAGGTTCCTGCTGCTCCTGTAAGGGACAGATTATTGTTCTAAAATCATCTCCTAGTTCTAAAGGGAGAGGTTCCTGCTGGTGCTGTAAGGGACAGATTATTGTTCTAAAATGATCTCCTAGTTCTAAAGGGAGAGGTTCCTGCTGGTGCTGTAACAGACAGATTATTGTTCTAAAATGATCTCCTAGTTCTATAGGGAGAGGTTTCTGCTGCTCCTGTAAGGGACAGATTATTGTTCTATAATCATCTACTAGTTCTAAAGGGAGAGGTTCCTGCTGGTGCGGTAAGGGACAGATTATTGTTCTAAAATCATCGCCTACTCCTATAGGGTCAGGTTCCTGCTGTTGCTGTAAGGGACAGATTATTGTTCTAAAATCATCGCCTACTCCTATAGGGTCAGGTTCCTGCTGTTGCTGTAAGGGACAGATTATTGTTCTAAAATCATTGCCTACTGCTATAGGGTCAGGTTCCTGCTGGTGCTGTAAGGGACAGATTATTGTTCTAAAATCATTTCTTAGTTCTATAGGGAGAGGTTCCTGCTGCTCTTGTAAGGGACAGATTATTGTTCTAAAATCATCTCCTAGTTCTATAGGGAGAGGTTCCTGCTGCTCCTGTAAGGGACAGATTATTGTTCTATAATCGTCTCCTAGTTCTAAAGGGAGAGGTTCCTGCTGGTGCTGTAAGGGAGAGATTATTGTTCTAAAATCATTGCCTACTCCTATAGGGTCAGGTTTCTGCTGTTGCTGTAAGGGACATATTATTGTTCTAAAATCATCGCCTACTCCTATAGGGTCAGGTTCCTGCTGTTGCTGTAAGGGACAGATTATTGTTCTATAATCATCTCCTAGTTCTAAAGGGAGAGGTTCCTGCTGGTGCTATAAGGGACAGATTATTGTTCTAAAATCATCTCCTAGTTCTATAGGAAGAGGTGCCTGCTGCTCCTGTAAGGGACAGATTATTGTTCCAAAAATCATCTCCTAGTTCTATAGGTAGAGGTCCCTGCGGCTCCTGTAAGGGACAGATTATTGTTCTAAAATCATCTCCTAGTTCTAAAGGGAGAGGTTCCTGCTGGTGCTGTAAGGGACAGATTATTGTTCTAAAATCATCTCCTAGTTCTATAGGGAGAGGTTCCTGCTGCTCCTGTAAGGGACAGGTTATTGTTCTATAATCATCTCCTAGTTCTATAGGGAGAGGTTCCTGTTGTTGGTGTGAGCGGTGCATTTCTTACACAACAATAAAAAGTGCGTCTAAGTTGCTGTTTTCCAAAAAAAGGAATTTATTATTAATTTTTTTTGTATTAATAAATACTTAAATAGTGCTACATAGTACATTTGTGGGCAGAATGAGGAGAGCATCAAATAAGGGACGTGGTCATGGTGCTGCTGTTGCTGCTGGTGTTGGTGAAGCTCCTGTTGGAATGAGAGGATGTGGTCAATCTGTGCCAGCTACACGCACAAGTGAAACACCTTCCTCATGTGCAAGTAGCCGACAGAACCTTCAACGTTATATGGTAGGCCCGAATTTCGCTCAACGAATGGTAAGGCCAGAACAAGTACAGGGGATAGTAGATTGGGTGGCTGACAATGCCTCCAGTTCCTTCACATTGTATCCCTCCCTGTCCCTTGATGAAAGCTCAGAGTTGGCACCTGTACCCCATGGCCATCTGTCTTTCACCTCAGCCCCTTGTAAATTAGCCAAGCAGTCTGAGCCCCAAGTCATGCAACAGCCTCTTATGCTGTTTGATGACTCTCCTGGCGTGCTTTCCGTGAGCCATCCACATAGCCCTGCCCCAGAAGTGGAAGACATTGAGTGCACCGATGCCCAACCACTTCTGTTGCTGGATGAGGACATGGAAACACCAGCGCAGCACTTCTCTGATGATGATGAAACACAGGTGCCAACTGCTGCAGCTTTCCTCTGTGTGCAGACTGACAAGGAGGGCAGTGGTGAAAGGTGGGTAAAAGATGATGTGGAGGAGGATGATGAGGTCCTAGACCCCGCATGGAATGAGGGTCATGCGAGTAACATGTGCAGTTTGGAGGAAGAGGTGGTGGTCGCACAGAGGCACCAGCACAGCAAAAGAGGAAGCAGGTTGCAAAAGCGGAGCGAGCGTCCCCTAGACAGAACGCCTGCTACTACCCACCACACCCAGGGACCTAGCACACCAAAGGCAGCTCAAAGGCGTTCCCCCGCGTGGCAGTTCTTCAGACAATGTGCCGACGACAAGACACGAGTGGTTTGCACACTGTGCAATGATAGCCTGAGGCGAGGCATAAATGTTCTAAACCTGAGCACAACCTGCATGATCAGGCATCTAAATTCAAGGCACAAGCTTCATTGGAATAATTACCTCAAAATCCAAGAAAGGTCTCGGCTGCCTTGGCCTCTTCCACCTCTACAGTGACAGTGTCATCTGCCACCCAGCAAACAGAGCATGTGACAGCAATGCCACCATGTCCGCCACCGTCCCCAAGTATTTCCACACGGTCCCATGGAAGCTTACAGCTCTCCATCTCCCAAACACTGGAGAGAAATAGGAAGTACCCCCCTACCCACCCGCGATCCCTGGCTCTGAATGGCAACATTTCAAAATTCCTGGCCTTTGAAATACTGTCATTCCATCTGGTGGACACAGACAGTTTTAAAAACCTGATGGCGGTGGCTGTCCCACAGTATGTGGTTCCCAGCCGCCACTAGTTTTCCAGGCGAGCCATCCCTTCCCTGCACAAACAAGTCGGGGACAAGATCAAGTGTGCACTGCGCAACGCCATCTGTGGCAAGGTCCACATAACCACTGATACATGGACCAGTAAGCATGGGCAGGGACGCTATATCTCGCTAACTGCACACTGGGCAAATGTAGTGGCGGGTGGACCTGAGGTGGCTAGCCATTTGGCGCATGTCCTTCCATCACCGAGGATTGCAGGGCATTTCTCTTTGCTTCCTGTTGCCTCCTCCTCCTACTGCGCTTCCTCCTCCTCTACCACCTCTTCATCCACTCAGCGTAACACATTCACCACCAACTTCAGCACATCCAGGGGAAACGACAGCAGGCTGTTTTAAAACTGATATGTTTGGGGAATAAACCCCACACTGCGCCTGAGCTGTGGACGGGCATTGAACAACAGACCGATGAGTGGTTGTTGCCACTGAGCCTCAAGCCCGGCCTGGTGGTGTGCGACAATGGGCGAAATCTTGTAGCTGCTCTGGGCCTAGCCGGTTTGATGCACATCCCTTGCCTGGCTCATGTGCTGAATTTGGTGGTACAGAATTTTCTAAAAAACTACCCAGATATGTCAGAGCTGCTGCAGAAAGTGCGGGCCAACTGTGCGCACTTTCGGTGTTCTCACCTTGCTGCTGCTCGCCTGTCTGCGCTGCAGCGGAACTTCGGCCTTCCCGCTCACCGCCTCTTATGCGACGTGCCCACAAGGTGGAACTCCACCTTGCACATGCTGGAGAGACTGTGCGAGCAGCAGCAGGCAATAGTGGAGTTTCAGCTGCAGCACGCACGGATCAGTCGCTCTGCGGAACAGCACCACTTCACCACGGAAGAGGGTGGAAGAGGAAGTGGCACAGAAGGATGAGGAGGAGGAGGAGGAAGAGGGGTAATTTCCACGGTTATCAGGCCAGTCATTCACAAGTGGCCCGGAGGGTGGGTTCCTGCACCAGCATAGGCCAGGCAAAAAATATTCAAGCCAGGGCACAGTTCTGGAGGATGAGGAGGACGAGGAAGATGATGATGAGGAGGAGGAACCGTGTTCACAGCAGGATGGCACCCAACACAGCTCCCGGGCATCACTGGAGCGTGGCAGGGGGGATACGGAGGACACAGATGATACACCTCCCACAGAGGACAGCTTGTCTTTGCATCTGGGCAGCCTGGCACACATGGCCGACTACATGCTGCAGTGCTTGCGCAACGACAGCCGAGTTGCCCACATTGTAACTTGTTCTGATTACTGGGTGGCCACCCTGCTGGATCCCCATTACAAGGACAACGTGCCATCCTTAATTCCCTCACTGGAGCATGAGAGGAAGATGCGCGACTACAAGTGCACACTGGTAGACGTGCTGCTGAGTGCATTCCCAAATGACACCAGGGTCTCAGTGGAAGCACAAGGAGAAGGCAGAGGAGGAGGAGGAAGAGGCCACCAACGCAGCTGTGGCACCGCCAGCACCTCAGAAGGCAGGGTTAGCATGGCCGAAATGTGGCAAAGCTTTGTCAGCAGCCCACCACAACAAACAGCACCACCAGCTAATAGGCAAGGTCTTAGCAGGAGGCAGCATTTCGGCAACATGGTGGAACAGTATGTGTGCACACGCCTACACGTTCCTACTGATGGGTCTGCCCCATTCAACTTCAGGGTCTCCAAATTGGGCACATGGCCTGAGCTTGCCCTTTATGCCTTGGAGGTGCTGGCGTGCCCTGCAGCCAGTGTATTGTCTGAACTTGTGTTTAGCATGGCAGGGGCGTTATCACAGACAAGCGCAGCCGCCTGTTCACAGCCAACGTGGACAAGCTAACGTTTATTAAAATGAACTATGCATGGATCCCACAAGACTTGTCTGTACCTTGTGCAGAATAAACATTTAGACCAGCCTCACACAGCCATTGGTATACTTGTTTTTTTGAATATGCCTCAATATTTTGGGAGCTACCCCAATTAGAAAAAAAAAACCAAACAAACAACAAAAAGTGTTGGCTACCTCCTCCTCCACCACCGCCACTTCCACCTACACTGCCACGGTCACGGCCTAGTCAACCTCTCTAGGCTCCTACTCCACATCCACCCTCCCTTCCCATTTTTATTTTTTTTTATTTGATTTTAAGTTATTTTCCCTATCCCCATTTTTTTGTAGTGCACTTGTCCTACTCTTACCCCCATTTTACTTCCTTTTGCAGCCCTCTGGCACTTGCCAGGACTTTTTTACAGCCATTTTTGTGCCGAAAAGTTTTGGTCCCCATTGACTTCAATGGGGTTCGGGGTCCGGGGTCAAGTTTGGGTCAAGTTCGGTACCAAAGCCGGACTTTTTCGCGAAGTTCGGCCGAACCCGAACATCCAGGTGTCCGCTCAACTCAATGTGTAATGTATTTTTTCTCCTTTTTGAACATGTCTATGGCTTCATACTGAGACTGCAATTATATTCTATAACATTACATTAACCCTTACATTGATGGCCAATGGGACGATTGGCGCTCTACATTGCCCCTTACGTTGGTAGTAAGTGGGATGATTAGCCCCTACATTGCCCCTTAAACTGGTGGTCAGTGGGATGAATGCTCCTTACATTGGCGGTCAGTGGGAAGATTGGCCCCTACATTACCCCCTTACATTGATGGTCAGTGGGAAGATTGGCCCCTACATTGCCCCTTACATTGGTGGTCAATGGGAAGAATATACACAGGTACCCTATATACTTACGTTTATCTTTGCAAACTTGAGATGTAAAGCTTACCCAGTCTGCATACAGACTTTTGCAAAGCTCATCCCAGCCTCTGTTCTTCCAAGCGTTGTTCTTGTATTCAGGAATACGGCAGTCCCATATATATGGCCTGGCATGGACAAGTCTTATGGGCTCCTCATTGTCAATGCCAGTGTTCTGACATCTGGGGGCCATGATCTCAGATGTATGCAGATGGGCACATGGACATCAGACAGGAAACAGGAGGTGAGGAGGGGAGGAGCAGGAGGGGAAAAATCTACATAAAAAAATAAGATATTGCACATATCTGAACCAATAATGCGATTACAGGCCAGTTTACATTGATTTCTATGGGAACTAAATTCGTAACACAAAACTGTAAACTCGGACAGGACTCTTTTTCTTGTCGCATAGGAATCACAATGCATAGACTGTCATTGAACACAATGTATTTTGGGATGGCATTGGAACCTAAGCTGTTTGTAAGGCATCAAATTAGCACTAGACTCGCATAAGTGTGAACTGAAGGTGGCTCTGTTGCTCCTTAATCTAGAGTGAAACCACAGGAAGCATGTTACTGGTTGGATCACTAGATGAAAAAAAGAAAAGATAATGCAGCCACCACATTTAAGATTGGTAAACTGCAATATATTTTGTCTTTGTATTTGGGTTTAAAACCCATTAAACCCCTATCTCACCATAACCCTGGACCTGAAATTGATGACTATATTAAGTATTAAATTAACCCTTTTAGCAATTCATCTAAACCAATGTAAATGTAACTGAAAGAAACAGAATATTGACAAAAGAAACATTCTTTAAAAAAGCACAATTTCCAAAGAATTACATTTTGAAGGAATTGAACAAAATAAAAGAGAGAAATGCAATTCCATTAATCTTACATATTTTTGTAGTAATCTTTAAAATAAACTATAATGTATTTGAGATAACAACTGATTTGACTGCATTAGTGGAATTGTTTTCTTTGTTGCTTAGTTACAGTAAAATCTACCAAGCTAAGTATGGTAACGATTTTGTAAATATTCCCAAACCATTTAGGTTAAAATATGTTCAAAGTAATGGAACAAGTTGCATTATGTATGATGTAATTGTTTTTTTTTCTACTGAACTTCAAATAACAACCCTGAAAGAACTGTACAGTTACTTTAGGGTAATATTGTTTTCTCTACCCATGGATAATTACTGTATTACTGATGGGCTGATCATTTACTTACCTTAACAGCAGCATGTTACACCTTCTTCCATTCCAGTCCATTGTTAAATTTGCAATGCTGTAATAGTTTGGCTAACAATTGCTCTGGTAAGCAATAGTGTATCTAAATTATTTTTATATAACTATTTTTGGACAGATATAACTTTACTTTTAGCAGTATTTACTAACCACTGGGTTTTGTATTTTATACCATACAAAAGAAAAAAGACCAAATGTTTTGAAAAAAAACAAAACAAAAAAAAAGAAATCAGTTTCCCTTACTTTCTACTATTAAGCATATAAAAATGCCAGGACGATACAAACATCCCGAAAAATGACCTCCTCATTTTTTGCATGCTGGTATTGAGGTGGTTGAATCTGACTGATGGCTCTGGAAAAATAAAAGCAGTTCTTATTATTGACCCTTTAATACATGAAACTGTATTGCTTCACCTTTAGCCACTTAGCTGTAGCTTCAGCAGCCTTCTAATTCACTTTGTAATACAAAAGTGCTACGTATACATATTTGTGGCTTTTGTCGCCTGATGTCTATAGAAACCAGTATGACCTTGTAAAGTCAGCTTATTGTTGACAATATATACTTATGTCAACAACAAGATGACTTTGAAAACACCTGTATTACATTACACTGTAAAATTAATTAAAAGTATTGAAAACAAAAGAAAACAAGAAAATGAGATAAATTAAAACAGTACTACTGTTTACTACTGTTTACTATTGTGAACACAGCAAGAGCAAAAATGAAAATAGTACTAGTGTTTACTATTGTGAGCACCATGACTGATTCATAGTAATCACAAGGTTCGGAGCCACTCTGATTGGCTCTTTGGATTTAGCCTGTAAATATGCATTTTCTCATGACAGCACAATCATAGGCATTGTGTGCATTCTTGGCATGAACAGACAAACTTTGTACAGAAGGAAGAACCTCAAACCATCCAGGACCCAGAGCAAAATTCTGAATGCAGGTGTGCAATAATAATGGGTCATTAGTCCATAGCTGCTGGAGATATAACCACCTGGAGAGGTTGATAAAAATCATGTATTAAGTATATCCACCAGTGGCGGCCTGTCCATATGGGGCGTCGCCCCTCCATCCATGCGTCCGGTCCCCTAATCTACATGCGGGGCACATGGATTCCAATTGTTTTTTTTTTTTGAAGCACGTGATTAGAACCAAAGGCTTTAATAGGCTCCAAAAAATGGCAGGCTCGGGGGAAAGTTACTATTGTCACACTGATTCTCCTCCTGGTCAATCAGTGAGCTGGTCATAAGACCCATGGCAAAAGGAGAAGCGTTCCAATTGGCCGAGGAGGGGAGGGAGGGGATGCTGTAATGCAGAGGAGAAGCAAGGGGAAGCTGCCATCCATCTCCCATGCCAAAGATGGAGTAAATGCCGGGCTGGGAACCATCCGTCTGACTGACCAGATGGATGGGTTGGTTGCGGGTGACCTGACCAGGGGGTTTAGCCACCCCCCCCAGAAATATACCACCAGCCACCCCTAATATCCACACAAACTCTTAGGAATGACCATAATAAATTGTCTTTCATATATAGTCACCTCCCTGAGGTAATTCATGATAGAAAGCGAATTAGAGATGTGTGTCCAGCAAACAGTTTATAGTTAAAAAACAAGGCCAAAAAGAGTGTTTTTCAATAACATCAAAGCAAAATCCACTGCCGGTTTAGGTAAAAAATTCTCACAGCACAGCCTAGATGTAACTGTTGTTCCCCTATGTGAGGATACTAACTTACATAAGCCTCTTGAGTAGCGGTAATGCCGAATAAGAGAACCCTGTGGGCAGCAGTGACAGTAGGGCGATGGAGTGGCCATGGCTGGTATGTCCGATTGCTGGAGTTAGTGGACAGCAATTGCCACTGTGTTCTGGGTCTGGACGCACTGTAATTGGCACACCGGAAATTAATTTATTTGGGCCACCAAGGGAACCAGGAAGGAGCCACTATGGTGGAGGAGTAATGGAGCTGTGGATACTGAGCATGCATGGCGACATCTTGCTATGACAATGCGTTTCACGCCAATGTGCTTTATAAAGTCATGTGATCTCTTAGCAAAGCCCAACTTGATAAAGGGTAAGGAGAGGAGTTGGGGTGGAGGTAATCAAAATAACTATTAAAGGTACAGCCCTTGCTCTTTTGTCTACCATTATCGACAACACATCTCAAGCAAAAATATTCATCATTTATACAAGTTATTAAATAAATGAAAAGCAATAGTAAAAAAAAATAAATAAAAGATAACAATAAATTGTAAATGATAATAAATATACTAATAAAGCTATTTCATTACATTGCCTACTAGCTGAAAAAATTGCATACCATATGCAATGTATTAAAGGTACTACCGTAAATGTGCGTCTCAATACTGCCCTCGTTTACATATGACCTAAAAGGATGTAAGTTTAATACCATTAGAATAATAGAGAACAACAATAATAATAATAATAAAGAATAATAATAAAGTAATACATATATGACAATTAAAGTTCAAGCTACAGGGACAGTAGATATTAATAAATAATATGATCTAAAACCTGCATTCACATTATGCGTGAATAAATAAAATAACCCCCATGTTGATATACAGCCATTGGAAAGAAAAAGGAAATGAATAGAAAAAAATAGCTATCAGATATTAAATCATAATGACTTATGTAGCTCAAGATATTGACTTAGACCAGTGGTTCTCAACCTTCCTAGTGGCGTGACCCCTTGATAAAATTTCCCAAGGTGTGGAGACCCCACCTCGGAAGCACGGCGCGCCGGCACTTTTAACCCTGTTTTAACCCCTTGTGGGGGGTTAAAAACGGTGTGCTCCCGCCTGCATAGCGGCATCATAGTGCCGCTATAACAGCGGAAAAGCGCAGCTGAAAGTAGCGATGTTTTACCACCCCAGTGTGAAAATAGTCTTTGTGACACCATATATGTTTTTATTAGTGCACTAGAATGACTGCGCTAACCTATGTGTAAAATATTATAATTCCTATACTTCTGTTAACATCAGCAATCAATCTATATATTGTGAATAAATAAGCCCAACATGATGTGACTGTGCAAGAAAAAAAATATTATGGAACAAAACATATCATTTTTATATAAGCGTCCCAGTTGGTTCCTCAAAAGTGTTTTTTCCATGCCAATGCTAGTTATACAAAGTGTATAGCACTCAAACACCCGTGATGGGCCACCACCTTCTGAATTGTTCACTCATCAGGATGCGGTATAAGGCCTGATCAGAACATGCATCTTTCAATCATTTGTATTGGTTACTCAGTAACCAGTACAAATGACTGAAAGACCCATGTTCTGATCAGGCCTTATTATACTGTATTCTGGTAAGTGCACAATTCAGAAAGTGGGGGTCTATCACTGGTGTTTGGGTGATCTAGCACTGGCATGGAGTACAATAACTGTATACCCACTTTTGAGGAACAAATTTGGAAGGTTATATATAAATAAATTATGCTTTGTCCCTTAGTTCAGTCAGTTTTTGACTTACCTGTTACTCTGTGTTTCATCAGAATCTGTGACCCATCAAGTTTGAAAACGGAAGTTCCGTCTCCGCCATCTTGGTACACTCGTCCGCATTAAGGATATAGTTAGAGGTCAGAGTACAGGGTGTAGCAAGATGGCGGCGGCCAAACGTGACTTCCATGTGGTCTCTCCTTTCCCGGAAGGGACGTACTGCTCGACAAGACAGACCCGACATACTATGGAGTTGGGTCTGTCTCTAGATTGCAGCAAGACGTGCAGCGTCGTGACCCCCTGGAAATCGGCAATCGACCCCACAGGGGGTCGCGACCCACGTGTTGAGAACCGCTGACTTAGACCATTTGGGGACATAGTCCCCAACTTGTAAATGCGGAATGTCTTTCTTTTACCTAAGAGGGAGTTTTTTTCATTACTTGTCAGGGATCATAGTAACATAGTCGGTAAGGTTGAAAAAAGGCACCAGTCCATCCAGTTCAACCTGGGGTGTGTGAGTGTGCTTGTGTTTATGTCAATAGTACATCATACATACTAGTATGTTGTGATCGTTAAGGTGCTCATCTAATTTTTTAAAACTATCAACGCTCCCTGCTGATACCACTGCTTGCTAAAGAGAATCCTACAACCTTATTGTTCTGACAGTAAAGGACCCTCTACGCAGTTTAACTAGTTCCCCACCACGCACAGTAAATAAGCGGTGATCTGCGGGTGGGAGCTAGGGGGGAACGCGCGCTCGCCGTGCTTCTGAGGAGTGTGTCCGCAGCTCGGGCAGACCCGATGTCCGCCGGCGAGCTGCGATGAGCGGCCACAGCTAATGAACAGGGAACTGCCGATGTAAACACGGCAGTTCCTCGCTCTGTTAGGGGGGCATAGGAGATCTACTGATCCCTGTCACTGGGATCAGTTAGATCTCTTATGCCCATAGTAGCCCACCCCCCACAGTTATAACACACCCAGGAAACACAGTTAACCCCTAGATCTCCCCCTTCAGGTTAACCCCTTCAATGCCAGTGACATTTATATAGTAATCAGTGGACATTTAAAATTTCTGATCGCTGTATAAATGTCATTGGTCCCAAAAAAGTGTCAAAATGGTCCAACATGTCCTCCCCAATATCGAAGATCACCGCCATTACTAGTAAAAAATAAAAAAAAAATAAAAACCCCATAAATTAATTCTCATCATCCGTAAACGCGGCCACTTTTGCGCAAACCAATCAATAAACGCCGATTGCGATTTTTTTTTTATCAAAAATATGAGGAAGAATATAAATCAGCCAAAACCGATGAAAAAATTTTTTTTAATATATTTTTTTGTATTTGTATTTTAGCAAAAAGTAAGAAAAACAGTTTTTTTTGCAAAATTGTCACTCTTCTTTTGTTTATAGCGGTGATCATAAATGACGCAGTGGCAATCAAATACCACCAAAAGAAAGCTCTATTTGTGGGAAAAAAAGGACGCAAATTTTGTTTAGGCACAACGTCGCACGACTGCGCAATTGCCAGTTAAAGCGACACAGTGCCGAATCGCAAGCAGTGCTCTGGTCCTAAAGAGGGAAATCCTTCCGGGGGTGAAGTGGTTAAGGTTAAACCGCTACTCTTCCAATTTCAGTGAATGGCTAAAAGTCTTTTTAAATTCTCTTTCACTGAAAAGTTTTTTTCCCTATGATAGGGCCACCAGTACAGTATTTGTACATTACTATCATATCCCTTCTCAAGCGTCTCCTCTCCAGAGAGAATAAGTTCAATGCTTGTAGTCCTTCCTCAAGGCTGAGATCCGTTCCTTTATTAGCGCTGTTGCCCTTCTCTGGATTCTCTCCAGTTCCAGCACATCGTTCTTGAGGACTGGTGCCCAGAACTGGACAGCATAATCAAGATACGGCCGGACCAGAGTCTTGTAGAGTGGGAGAATTATTGTTTTATCGCTGTAGTAAATCCACTTTTTAATGCATGCCAATATTTTGTTGGTTCTTCTTGCAACAGCTTGGCATTGCATGCCATTGCTGATCCTGTCATCTACTAGGACCCCCAGGTCCTTTTCCGTCCTAAATTCCCTCAAAGTTTTCTTCCTCTAGCGAGTAACTTGTGTTCATATTTTTAGCACCCAAATGCATTAGTACCAACATGAACTATGACAGCTGGGTCCTCCCCAGCCCCACCCAATAATCTGTCCAATGTCCTGAACCAGTGCCTGGTAAACAACGTACAGTTCAGTGCTTATGGTCTTTTTGACAGATAGCCCTCTCTGTCATTCTAATAATTGAAACCCCTACCACCAGTATCTGTCTTTCCTTAGCCTTACCCCCTTCCTCACTGGGGGAGTTTTTCCCCTGGCAGGGGTGTCACTCTGCTCCAGCAATGCTGCTCCTTGACTGGTTTTCCCAACATCATGCAATAGGGCCTACTTATTGTGTTGTTCCAGCTCAGGATCGGCCTCCTTGATACTTTCCCCTCTACCCCGCCTGTCACCCAACTACTCTGCTCTGGTGCCTGCACCCCTGTATCTCCACCCGGATTCGAGACCTGGGCTTCTAAGGAAGCAACCTGCTCACATTTTGTGCAGCAGTATTCGCCCATGATCAGATGCTCAAGGAATGCATACATGTCACAAGATGTGCACCGAGTCGCATTATCGTACAGATAGGACATCGTACCCATTCATTTAATGGGAATACTCATAGAGAATTAGGAATTAGTGTTGAGCGAACCCGGACTGTAACGTTCGGGTCCGTACCGAACCTTCGGGTGTCCGTGGCACGGACGAGATACTCATAAGGGTAATTTACTTACCCAT
>BLSH010025165.1:2040610-2051040 GCA_018402905.1 Glandirana rugosa | reverse complement strand
TCACATTTTGAATGACAATTGCGCGGTCGTGCGAGGTTGTACCCAAATAAAATTTGCGTCTTTTTTTTCCCACAAATAGAGCTTTCTTTTGGTGGTATTTGATCCCCTCTGCGTCATTTCTGATCGCCGCTATAAACAAAAAATGAGCGACAATTTTGCAAAAACTAACAATATTTTTTACTTTTTGCTAAAGTACAAATCCATTAAAAAAATTATTCATCAGTTTTGGCCGATATATATTCTTCTACATATTTTTGGTAAAAAAAAAAACCGCAATCGGCGTATATTGATTGGTTTGCGCAAAAGTTATCGCGTCTACAAACTGGGAATTGATTTATGGCGTTTTTATTATTTTTTTTTTTTTTTACTAGTAATGGCGGCGATCTGCGATTTTTATCGGGACTGTGATATTGGGGCGGACATGTCGGACATTTTTTACACTTTTTTGGGACCAATGACATTTAACAGCGATCAGAAATTTAAATGTCCACTGATTACTGTGTAAATGTCATTGGCAGTGAAGGGGTTAACCTGCAGGGGGCAGTGAAGGGGTTAAATATGTTCCCTGGGTGTGTTCTAACTGTGGGGGGGCAGGGCTGGCCGGGACATAACAGATCTAACTGATCCCAGTGACAGGGATCAGTAGATCTGCTATGTCCCCTGTCACAGAACTGGGAACCGCCGTGTTTACAACGGCGGTTCCCCGTTCTGAGGCTCCTAAAGGCGATCGCCGGGTCTCGGGTGGACATCGAGTCCGCCCGACCCACGGGCACGCTCGCGCCGCCGCTGCCGCCAGGGGGCGCGCCTGGAGCGCGCCTGGAGCGTGCGCAGTGGAGGACGTCCATGGACGTCCTCCGGGCATTTCAGGTCCGCGCTGGAGCCGTACTTCGGCTATAGCGCGGACCTGGAGTGGTTAAAGTGATTGTAGAGGTTCACATTTTTAAAATAAAAATAACAAACATGTTATACTTACCTGTTCTGTGCAAAGATTTGTTCTAAAAATCACAGAGGTGTGCCATTTTACAGGCAAACTAAAGGACATTTTTATTGTTTCACTTTAAGCATTATTAAAATCACTGCTGCTAAAAAAGCGATTGATTTAAAAACTTTTTGCATTGATACATGTCCCCTAGGGCAGGACCCGGATCCCCATACACATTTTAGAGCGATAACTTGCATATAAACCTTTAAAATGATCACTTTTGTTTTTTCATGTTCGGGTCCCATAGACTTTAACAGCGTTCGAATGTTCACACTATATTTTTTGCCTGTTCTCATGTTCTGGTGCGAACCGAAATGGGGGGTGTTTGGCCCATCCCTAATTAATATGCAATTTACTGTTTTATGAAGGCTATGAGTTTTACACATCATTGACAAGTAGTAGGCAATCATATACTTTCTTCAAAGATTCTCTGCTGAACATTTGTTATCTTGTATCTAGAATCAAAACCTTCTTTTCTTCTTTAGGATAGAGTGGTGGAAGGTTAGAACCCATGTTAGGTTTTTATTGCTCAAGCTCTACCCTTCCTGGATAGCTTCCCAAAAGGAAATCTTTTCTTATACTAGACCTGAGATACTATTGGAATAGTTTTAAGGATACTCACTCTTTGTATTTATCCTAGTGACCATTGTCATCAGGACTGAAAATTAGGAAAAAATTCCAACTTATGATATGTCACCAGAACAGGAATAGAGGGGAAATGTTCCAATGGGGACATGACAAAAACAAAATATAGGTAGACCCAGGCAGGTCAATGTAGGTCCAGGTCCATGGTAGGGCCAGCCATAGAGGGGTATCGGCACACCTCTTAAATGTATAGGTGGTGCCCCCTAGAACAAATTAGATAATAGACAGTAAAAGAAGTTGGCAAACCCCACTTTTCTATGCAGGGGACAAACTGCGTTCTCTCCTCAAATATCTTTATTAACAATCAATATATGAAAATCATGTGCAAAAAAGTTGGTGACACAACACAAATTAAAACTGACAACATTGTCATTAAAACACCCCTGGGGTCTCATCCACATCCACACTCAGACCAATGAGTTAACAGACAAGCTGTATTAACATGTAATGATTAATGCTAAGGGTCAGAAGTGAGATCCTGGGAAAATATTTTCAGGGTGAGGAAACTCACACACTAGGTGGGCGAAACGTGTCGGTGTGATGACCCCCCCACACCCGCGGTCTCATCTGTACCATGAGGATGACCATCCCTTGCTACCTAATTGTCCATCCATTTTTTGGTCCTGCGCTGTGAGGCAACCCTTCCAACCATCAGAGCAGCGTCATGCCAGCCTTTGAATGACACCTATTGAGCACCAGTGTTCCCTGACTGGCAGAAACAAGTGAGCCCTGACAACAAGCCCCTGACACAGGCATCCAGCTGTACCAGTGACCGTACAGCTGGATGTATGAGGCGGTGGACTTCCTTCCAAAATGGTTGAATTACTTGGCAGGACCACCATATACTGCAATATTTTAAAGCCATTTCCCTGTACAGATACATTAACTGTTCCCTTATGGATGTGAGTAATAATGCACTCCCATTCCTCTTTAGAAAGGTCTATGGAGGTTCCTGATCCCATTGTTGACTAACTTTATTGCGTTTGGAATTACAACCAGAAAACATAATGGCATATGTATCCAATATCATATGTCTTTGTAATTTGTGTCCTGTGCATATTGCCTAAAAAGGAATGTGCAGTCTCAACCACTCAGAGATGAGTTTGGGGCAAAATGGAAAGTGTCTTAGTTGTACATAGGTCCAAAAGGGAACATTTGACCTTTCATGGGAGAAACAAGTGAAGTCATAATAGTTCCTCTGCCAAAAAAATGTTCTGCATTGTATAACCCTTATGGTTATGTTTTTGGGAGCATTTTTTGATTTTTTTTTAGGGGTCATATGATTTGTCTTTGACCCCCCCTTTTCTCTTTTTTTTGGGGTGAGGATTGTTACACACATGTACGCCAACATACAATTTATACAGCAATTTTTGTGGATATGTTAAATATGTGGCTCGTCCATTAGTGTTTTATTATGTCCACTTGGATGAATGTACCCACATTATACAGTATATCTAAGTGAGACAGGCACTCATAGGTTGTTAGTGAGGCAGATTTTGATGTAGAGTGATATAATATTCATTGAATCTCTCCCCACCAAGAAGTGGGCTATACTGAAGTTGAATGCCAATATAGTGTAGCGCTCACAAAAAATCTCCAAAGTAAAACCAAAAAGTGAAAACTAAAATGTAAAGCAAAAACAGAACAAAAAACTTCGGGAGAATTCAATCTCGCTACAATATCATACATGCATTTCAAATAATGTATATCTTATGTAAATCAGCAATCAAGAATGAAAAGTGCTAGTGCAAATAGTTAGGGTGTTGTGATAATCAACATATGCAGTCCAATTGTCACAGTTCATGAGTAGCAATAATGTAAAAATAGTTAAAGTTTGTGAGTGTCTTAACGTATTCAAAAGAAGACCTTTGGTGATTATTTGACGATTCATCCAACTAAATGTGCTTACCAGAAAGTAGTTATATTCAAGCCCGAATATAATATGGAGTCACAGAGCCAAGAGATGGTTCCTGCCTTTGGAGGTCCACAGGAGGGCGCTGTAGTGTCTCAGATGGAGACCGATACCACTCAATTGATTTTCTCCAAAGGGGTGTGTTATACATGAAATAAAAGCTGATATTAGTGCCTGGTGATGAGAAACCACAAAACAGGGTGCAATAATCTGCAGACCCGTGATGGTCCTGGTGATGAGAAACCACAAAACAGGGTGCAATAATCTGCAGACCCGTGATGGTTGATGTCAGCTCTCCTCCATCGTTACTGGTCAATATCGATATGAATATATTGAAGTTGAGCTAGGTTTGTATAGATGGCCGATATTCACATATTATTGCTATATTGGTTAGTGTGTGTCTGTCTGATCCAGCGATGTGCATGAGTGCAGTGGCTCCAGCTCTCCTCATTGGACAGATTGAAAGCAGCAGGAGCCAATGGCTCCCGCTGCTGTCAATCAAAAGCTGTGACACAGGAGTGGGAGGCGGGACCAAGTCCCGCTGTCTGTGTCAATGGACGCAGCAGCGGAACTCGGGAGTGAGCCCGCACAGGTGCCTCCATGGAAAGTGGCTTTCAGTGGGGGCACCTGATGAATAGGGGAGCCAGGAGCACCAGTGGGGGACCTCAGAAGAGGAAGATCAGGGCTGCTGTGTGCAAAACCATTGCACAGAGCAGGTAAGTATAGACATGTTTGTTATTTTTATTTAAAAAAATCACTTTTGATTGAGACCATTTATGACAATGCAACAATTTGGTATCTATCTCAATCTATGGGAATTTGAATTTACAGTCAACAAACATACTTGTATATATTCCTAATAAAGGTTAAATTTTATCCAGTTGGCTTTTTGGTGATTAGGGACACGCACCCTTGTCCAGTTAAAATTTATTATTGCTACATAGGATGTTTTTGTCAGATATTTAAGGCTGTGTAATTATTAAGTTGATGGTATCGATGTGATTGCGTTTTCAAGTTGAATCTAGGCCCTGACTTGGGTGTGAATGTTCCAGTCTACCACCCTTGACAGGTGCTGGGGGGTTAAGGGACCAAGGGAGGAGAGGTTGTATTTCTGGCACAGGGGAGGAGAGGTTGTATTTCTGGCACACCGCCTGAAAAATTTGGAGAGTGGGGCCTATTAACTACTTGTTTCCCGTAGGACATCCATGGATGTGCTTCGGTTGTAGTAGTCATACCGGGATGTTGCCTACACCTACAGGTATCATCCTGGTATGAAAATTTGAAGCCAGTGATTCCCTTTGTAGCAGAAGTGATTTGAGTGGTGAAATAGCCCCTCTATCATTTTTGCGGGTAGTAG
Source organism: Glandirana rugosa (assembly GCA_018402905.1). Taxonomy (NCBI): domain Eukaryota; kingdom Metazoa; phylum Chordata; class Amphibia; order Anura; family Ranidae; genus Glandirana; species Glandirana rugosa. The sequence goes on along the minus strand of BLSH010025165.1, from coordinate 2,046,144 downwards.
AAGGGGGCCCCACCCCCCCTCTCGCCGCCTCCGCCTTTCCTGGGCTCTAACTTCTGATTGCGGAGCACGGGAGCGATGCGACCAGTGGAATCGGCTGCACAGAACAGAGAAAGAGGAACTGATGTTGTTTCTCTCTCTCTGTGACCCCAGATACCAGGAGCAACGAGTATGTCATCACTTATGGTTCTGCCTCTTTTTTTTTACCTGGCCGTTAGCAGTGAGGAAAGCAGCCGATCAGACCGATTTGTGTCTGATCAGCTACATTGGAGGCCAGAGGAGAGAGTTGGGGTCTAATAGACCCCAGATCTTTCCATAAAGACGACCTGTCATGGCCCATGCTATCACATGCGATGTTGTTCATCACTTGTGATAGCAATAAAGTTAATCCTAAAAAAAAAAAAAAATGAAAAAAGTGTAAAACATAAGGTTTTGTATAAAATAAATAATAATAAAAAAATGAAAGCACCCCTGTCCTCCTGTGCTTACTCGCAAATGCAAACACATTTGTTACTCCCACACACATATGTAAACGGTGAGTGCAACAGAGTGAGAGCCATAATTCTAGCACCAGACCTCCTGTGTGACTCTAAACTGGTAACCTGTAAAACACCGTAGTTTGCAGGCATTCCATGGGCAGACGCAATTTTAAAACGTAACATGTTAGGCATCCATTTACTCAGCATATCATCATCTTCACACTATATTAAAAATGGGGTAAATGGTGTGTTTTTTTAAAATTCATTAAAGTGTACATTTCCCCAAAACCGCTGCGCAAATGCTGTGTGACATAAAAAATTGCAACACCAATAATTTTTTTCTGTAGGTCCTCTGCTAAAAAATATATATATAACATTTGGGGGTTCTAAATAAACAAAGAGAAATCCATTAGCAAGTTAGGGATAGTATTATGCAGATCTTAAGAACATTGTCTGCAGTGGCTGCTAGCTTGTTAAAACAAAGATTAGAGGGGAAAGGGGACAACCCTGGTGGGTTCCATTTGATGTAGAGATTTGATAGGTGGCCATTGGAATGTACTTTCGCTGTGGGAGACGAATATAGTGTTAAAAAAAGGCATAACATATGTTCTCGTAGGCTAAGCGTTTCAAGCGCCTCCGTCATGTAGTCCCAGGCCACTCTATCAAATGCCTTCTCCACAACTAAAGAAATAAATAATCCTGGCTGGTGGGAGAAAGAAAGGAAATCATGTATGTTGTTAGGTTTCAGTGTGTTGTATGAAGCCTACTTGATCAAGAGATATTAGTTTAGAGAGTAGTGCAGATAAACGATTTGCAAGGATTTTTGCCAATATTTTAATATTTACGTTCAATAGCGATATTAGTCTGTAATTAGTGACAAAGAGGGGTGTTTACCTGGCTTGGGAATTACAGTTATATGGGCCTATAATGGATCCCAAAAAGGAGGAGCATGGGAGGGTAGGGAGTTAATGGCCTTTACAAAAAATGAGATAGGCGTGTGCCTGAGAAAGTCTTATAGTAGACCATCTGATCCTGGGCTCTTCCCTGGTTTAAATTGTTTAAGCACCAGCGTGGCTTCCTCTGTGGTGAGAGGGCATTCTAGGTCTTTAGTCTTGTAGGCTGCCAGGGGTTTAGGGTGGTATTGAGGCAAAAAGATATTAATCAGCTTATGCCTAGCAGCATTATCACTGGAAAGCTCTGAGGAAGACAGGTTGTAGAGTTTAGAGTAATATTGTACAAATTGTTTGCTAATTCCTCGTTGGTAATGGCAGGGGTTTTAACCATTTCTTATTGTAAAAAAAAAGAAAAATAGCTTTATATATGCTTTAACTGCTTGAGGACCGCCCACCGTACATTTACTGTGGCAGGGCGGCCTCTCTGTGCCAGATCATGTGCCTAGTACGTGATCTGACACTTCCAGGTCTGGGGCACGTGCACCGCTGTCGACCCACTCCTGATGTGATTATAAACAGCGGGAGAATGGCAGGGGTTACCGCAGACTTGATGTCCGCCGGGGCCCGCTGATTACACAGTAGGCAGAACCTACATTTAACCCTTTGATTGCCCCTGATATTAACCCCTTCTCTGCTAGTGTCCTTAGTACAGTGACAGTGCATATTGTTTAGCACTGATCACTGTATTAGTGTCACTGGTCCCCAAAAAGTGTCAAAAGTGTCAGTTAGGTATCCCATTTTGTCTGCCGCAATATCACAGTCCTGCTATAAGTCACTGATTGCCATTACTAGTAAAAATAAAAAAAAGACATATTCCATAGTGTGTAGATGCTAAAATATTTGCGCAGACCAATCAATATACACTTATTGGGATTTTTTTTTTACCAAAAATATGTAGCAGAATACATATTGGCCTAAATTGATGAAGACATTTTGACATTTTTTATTGGGTATGTTTTATAGCAGAATGTAAAAAATATTGGGTTTATTTTTAAATTGTTGTTTTTTTTTGTTTATAGCACAAAAAATAAAAACCGCAGAGGTGATCAAATGCCACCAAAGGAAAGCTATATTTACAGAAAAAAAAGGATAAAAATCTAATTTGGATAGTGTCGCATGTCCAAGCAATAGTCAGTTAAAGTAATGCAGTGCGGTATCACAAAAAATGGCCTGGTCATGAAGGGGGTAAACCTTCCGGAGCTGAAGTGGTGAAAGTGGAATTAATCTTAGAATTAAAAAAGATGCCACTAGGTTTTTGTTTATGGTAGAAGAGACTGTGTCTATTCTGGCATGAAATTTCCATCCCTACCTGTCAGCAGTTTATTACGAATTGTGCACTGACAGCTGCATATGCTTAGCTAAATTCCAACATCTAGCAGAGAAGGAGAAGAAGAAAATGGAAAAGACATTGACAAAGCAGTGGGGAGGAATATGGATGTCAAGGAGGGCACTTTTCAAGAAAAGTGAGCCATAATGTGGCAAGTGAGCTATAGGGGTTGATTTACTAAAGCTGGAGAGTGCAAAATCTGGTGCAGTTCTTTACAGCAACCAATCAGCTTCCAGGTTTCTTTGTCAGATGTTGAACAAGCTGAAGTTAGACTGACTGGATACCATGCACAGCTGCATCAGATTTTGCACTCTCCAGCTTTAGTAAATCAACTCCATAATGTGTATACATGTTATGGCTACTTGCACATTATGGCATAAACTTTAATATGTATAAAATCCACAAAAGTAGCATTTTATTATGTGTAGGAAGAAAAAGCAAACTGTTAGGCACAAAAGTTTGAGAATTCTAATTTCTGATTTGTATATATGTATGGGAGGTTAGCGTCCAATGCACCCAGTGGTAATGCATGCAAAATGAGATTGGAAAAATGTTAGGTTTCAGCAATTCTGAGAGATTTTCCTAAATGGTAGCTGCGTTCTGGTGCTGGAACTCACATATTCAACAGGGAAATACCAACATCAACAAAATGCTATATTAGCCACTGCAATCCTTGGCACTTTTACCCCTTTCCTGCCCCAGCCAATTTTCAGCCTTGGTGTGGCTCTGCAGCTTACGCATGTATTTGCAAATGTGTGCTAACTAAACCCCTGTTTTTACCGCAAACTGCTAGATAGGATAATTTGTTTGGTAGCAGACTGGTTGGCGAGTTAAGCTGGGAATTTTCTCTGGGTTTGGTTTCCTCTGCTCTTTTCACTGGTCACATAGACCACAGGTTCTTCAGTGTGGACGGTTTCACACTAATGCACACAGCTTCTCTAGTGTGGATGGCGTCACACATCACACAGCTACTCTGGTCTCAGTCCTCAGGCCGTTTACTGTCTCTTGCAGACACATAGGCTTTGGTTGCCACATGTAGCCTCTCTGACTCCCGGAGACATCCTGTCTCCCTTGGGTGGACCAGTCTCCAACTGGGAGCCCTGAGGTATTTCTAAACCTGCATTATAGGGGCTGTGTACACCTGAGCACACACCTTGCTGGTCCTCCACAAAATCCAGACACAGGGTTGGAAATTCCGTCCCACCCAAGACACTATGGACTCTCCAAATTACAGGGCACCATCCAGGCATACCAAAACCTAGAGAAAGCTGCAAAAGCAGATTTCTCCACTCCACATCTACGCTCTGTAGTCTTGCATGGAGCCAATATGCACACCCTGTGTCCTTTAACTGACTGACCAATTTTGTGGTGACAGTCTTGTCCTGTCACAATATATATATACATATATATATATATTCACACACATACACATCACACACACTTTATTTTACAATAAATGTTTAATACAGGCTGCATTCTTTACCCTTGTGTGACTTTCTCCATGCTGATGCCTAATCATTGGCCCAATTCTGTCACATGGGGGTAGGCAAAGTTGTCAGGCCTCTATAAGCTCTGATTAAAGAAACTATTAGGTAACACAGGGTTGCTTTCTTTGAAGAAAGATAAAAGATTTTGTGTGTGCTAAGGCCAGGTTTATTTTAATGTTTAATATTTTTATTATCTGGTTCCCTACCAAGTCATTGTAAAATGATGTCGGCAGGAACTCTTCTTCGATCCGGGAGGATGTCATATGACGTCTTTCCCTTTTCGCCGCTATTGCAGGCCCCTGGGGGCCAGCAGCGCGGCGATTGCGGATCAATCGCGTCCCTCGGGACACAGCCCCCCCGATCAGGGTAAAGAGCCAATGAAATTGGCTCTTTACCACGTGACTGGCTGTGTCCAATAACAGCCGGTCACTACTGACATCAGCGTGCACGCCACTTGTGCGCTCCCCCGAGGGCACGCATCGCGGCAATCGGGGCTGAGGCTTGTCCCTCGGACAAAGCCCAGCTCTGATCACCGTAAAGAGCCAATAGAATAGGCTCTTTACCACATGACCGGCTATGTCCAATTACAGCCAGTCACATGATGTAAACAAACCGCAGTAACGAGCTGTTACCGGGTTCTCCCTCTCACACACCAATCGTGTGTGTGAGGGAGATTGCAGTAACAGCTTATTACCGCCTACTGTACACACCAAGCACACTGATCCCCCCTAATAAAGAGGACCTGTCACCACCCCATCAAAGTACCTGTCCCAGCCCATCAGAGTACCTGTCACCTGTCCATCAAAGTACCCGAGTACCTGTCACCTGTCCATCAAAGTACCCGAGTACCTGTCACCTGTCCATCAAAGTACCCGAGTATCTGTCACCTGTCCATCAAAGTACCCGAGTACCTGTCACCTGCCCATCAAATACCCGAGTACCTGTCACCAACCCATCTGAGTACCCAAGTACCTGTCACCATCCCATCTGAGTACCCGAGTACCTGTGTACCTGTCAGCAACCCATCTGAGTACCCAAGTACCTGTCACCATCCCATCTGAGTACCCGAGTACCTGTCACCAACCCATCTGAGTACCTGTCACCAACCCATCTGAGTACTCGAGTACCTGTCACTAGGCCATCAGAGTACCTGAGTACTTGACACTACCCAACCACTGTCCATGAGTCTACCCAACCACTGTCCATGAGCCCATGAGTCTACCCTACCACTGTCCATGAACCCATGAGTCTACCCAACGACTGTCCATGTGTCCATGAGCCCATGAGTCTA
>BLSH010025165.1:2004148-2018235 GCA_018402905.1 Glandirana rugosa | reverse complement strand
AACTTTTGCGCAAACAAAACAATAAACGCTGATTGCAATTTTTTATTTAACAAAGATAGGAGGAAGAATAAAAATCGGCCAAAAACAAGTAAATAAACAGATTTTTATTTTTTTTACAATTGGATTTGTATTTTAGCAAAAACGAAGAAAAACTGGTTATTTTGAAAAATTGACGCTTTTTTTTTAATTTAGAGCGGCGATCACAAATGACGCAGAGGAGATCAAATATCACCAAAAGAAAGCGCTATTTGTGGGTAAAAAAGGACGCAAATTTTGGTTGGGTACAACGTCGCACTACCACGCAATTGACAGTTAAAGCAACGCAGTGCCAAATCGCAAAAAGTGCTCAGGTCCTAAAGCGTGAATTCCTTCCGGGGCTGAAGTGGTTAAAGGAATATATTTTTTTTTCACTTTAACCATTATTAAAACCACTGCTCCTGAAAAAAAAAAGAGAAACTTTTTTTTTTCTATTCAGACATGTGCCCTGGGGCTAAGGCTGTTACAATTAGAGAGAGGGGTGGAAATGTTTTTTTTTTTGTTTTTTTTAGGGCAATGAACTTGCATACAACTGCAAGTTCAATCCCAGCCAACATCAACACATAACCTGAGAGGCATCTTCACAGGCAAATAGAGCTCGCAAGTGTGCTATTTTACTCGAGTGGGTGAGAGCTGAAGTTGTAATTGCCTTTAACTGGGAGTTATTTTAAGACACTGCTGGAGTAGATTTGGGAGGTATAGTAAATCAGGGCCCATGTTTCTTAACACATTAGGATGGTCCATAAGGGGAACCCCAGAGGTCTTAGATTCCGGGGCATAGAAAAAGTTAAAAAACCCTGAAGAGGAGGTAATTTCATTAGACAATTAAGCCACAGTGAGTCTTTCTGAATATATGAGACTAAAGTTTTAAGCTCTTATGACTTAAATGTCGAATTTGATTCAAATAGTTTTATTTGGGATAGATGATTGTTTTTATATGTATTTCTATATTTTTTATATGCAAATTTGTATATGTTTTGTAAAAAGATGGCCGTGGTGTAACTTTAAATTTTTGATGATATTTGGGGATTATTTGGATTTTTTTGATACTGGGGAAAATATTTCCAGTTGCTTTTAAGCCATAAATCTGTCATTGGCTGGAGTACACTTTTAATATATGTTTGTTGGTTATTTAGGTGCTGGGAGTGCCGTCCATTTATCGGCTAGATGTGGGTGGTGGTTAGAGTACCATTTTAGTATACTAGGAGCACTATCCATTTAACAGTTTGATGTGGGTGGTAGCTAGAGTTCCCTTTTAATATACCATTGCTGGTGCTGCTGCCGGTGTCTTGCTATTTGCAGGTGTAGTTTTGTTGCCATAGCGCCAGACATTGTCTACTAAGGTGCAGGTGTGTCCCTAGCTCATATCCTGTTGACAAAGTCCCACCTAAGATGTAATGCATATAGGAGAGGAGCCACACGTGATGTCACCCGCAGCCATCTTTCGAGATTGAGGTGTAAACATAGAGCGCTCGTGTTATGTACAAAGTGCTGGAGTTGTGAGTTTTTTTTTATCCTATATTAAAAATTGATTTTAACAGAAAGCACTATATGTGGCTTTGTTTATTTTATATATACCATGGAGCAATCATCACTTTTGACTGCTACTCTGCATCAGAGGATCCTTATTGTCTCATTGGGGAAAGCACATATTGACCATCCTGATTTCAGGGGTCATATCCATAAGGTGAGCGGCCCACTAGGTTGATGTTGAAGGTACTGCGCTGATTTGAACACCTGCATGTGTTTTTTGGAAATACACCTTGACAGTGGCTGATGTGTATCGGTTTCTCCATTGTATGGACTTTGTTCTCATGAATGATATATATTTATATATGGACTTTCTGACAATTGCGCTGCATTCTTCTGTTTTAATATTTTGATTTAAGGTGTTGTATTTCTGGATTTGAGTGTTCAGCGTGTATACTGTATATAGTTATATTTGTGTTTGCTTGTGCTGATTATTTACATTTGCCTTGAGTGATGGAACATGCCAACTCATTCCTATTTGGCCAATGTGGCAGCACAACATTTTACTTAATGGTCAAAAGGAATGTTGGGGGAGGGACAGTAGGGAGTTGCAAACTGATACTCCACATAGAAGTGTTGGAGCTTTGCCTGTTCTAAACAACCTGACATTAGGGCATTGAAGCAGTGAATAAAAACTGCTGCAGATATCTGCAGACACCTCTAGTTGCCTTTACTTTATACCTACTAGCATTTCTGTTTTCCTTTTACCTGTAAATGTACCAATGTACGTTTTTCAGCGGTGGATTGGTGGCTCTTTATTTACCCAGTGCCGTTTCTAAATGGTACTCAATGAATAGCCATTGGGTGGCCATCCCGTATGGTCACTGTTGAGTTCTGATCTGTCATTGGACAGCTTGGCACACAGAGACACTATGCCTGATCTGAGGGGCCGGGTTTTATGTGATTGCTGGTGATTGGTCATCACAGTGATCACATGGTACTATTTTCAATGCTGATCTCTCTCTCTTCCCTTATGAATGGGCCCATAATGAATGGATCTGCCCCCCTCCTCTCCCACGCATACTATATCCAACACTGGCCCTAGTGGCCTGTAAATAAACCCTTCATCTTATTTATCCTGCCCATCTGAACATTAATCTCTTCACTTTCATCCTGCCACTGTATGTGACCAGTACATTAAACCCTTTACTACCTTCTTCCTCTGTGTATGATCTAAACATTTACTGTATCCAGTGCACCATTCTCAAGCTCCGTGTTTAACTCCCTCAGTACCAGCATGTTTTTTTGAAAAAAAAAAATAGATCACATTTTAATGTATGCTTTCATGCGAGGGAAACAGTTTTTTTGTTCTAAATATATTGGTCTTTTTTGCTTTTTATAGTAAAAAATAAAAACATGGTTATTAAATAAGATATAAGGAAAGGGGAAGTTAAATGGCGCTGCCTAAATCTAAGTGATTGTGTTAAAAAAGTTGAAAAAATAAATAAACTGTCTAATAACGTGCCCTATCTCTTCAAATTACAAACCACACAAACATTATTAGTGTTAAATCGCATGAGTGCTCAATATAACATTTGAAATCCTGGATGGCTAATAAAAAGTTCCATAAACCAAAAAATACACATATATCATACAAACTTATAATAAAGTGCTCAGTGTGCTTATTGTGAAAAAACTGTCCATACAAAATATTTGTCCATAAAAACTGGATTATACTCCTTATAAAAATATATATGTAAAAATCCACTGGTGTAAACCAAACAAATAAAAAAATTCACAGTTCAAAACACATAATAACTTCCAAAGTGACTTGTGCCTGGATAAATATTATGTCTTGGTTAAAAATTAGGTGAATTCCACACGTGCTCCCCTCTCAGTTCCACACTCACCAGAAAGATGTACCCCTGCTGGGGGAAAGCGCATTCAAGGAGGGTCGTCTCTGGTCTCTTGTCTGGTGGTATTTCCTCCATGGTGGGTCTGGTCATTGGATACACTCACATATGGGTGGGTGGAAAGAAATGCTTCTCATAGCGTGAATCCATAAAAATGACTTTTATACAGATCAAAGTTTTAAAATTGCACTTACGATAGTGCTGCAGGGTCAGTACAAATATCGCAGCAATAGATCTGGGACGCCATGCGTTCCACAGACTGGAATCTCTGAAACCAGAAGTGACGTAATGGCGCTCCAAGCTCCGGCTTACGCGTTTCGTAATACAGACGTCATCAGAAGAGGTCACAACTCACATATTAGATTTAGGCAGCACCATTTTATCACCTATTTCCTTATATCTTTCTTACCAACTCCACTCTGTGGAGCTTTGGGGGTAGGCAGCAGCCACACCTGTTTTACCATAGCACAGAAAATAACTCATTTTAGATGGTTATTAAATGCCACACAAGAAATCTCTATCAGTTTCAAAAAATTATAGAAATTCATGGCAGGGTAGTTGTCAGTCAAACTATCATATCACTGAAAACTGACCTGATAATGAAGGGGTATTACAGGCTGGTACTCAAAGAAAGAGTTTCTTCAAAGCTGGTCCATAAAGGTTACATTTTCATTTCTATAATTTTAAGTTGTGAAATGCATCTATCACGTGTGGATTTCAAAGCTTTGTTTTCAAAATCAGTAGTAGTTTTCGTTATTGACCACGTTGCAAGAAAACAGGTGGATGGTTATGGCCTCTGTGAGTTAAAATAGAGCAGCCTCAGTGACATGCCTATCTCTCATCCATGGTAACCTTATATTTATGACACATGCAGCATTTGAAATTGAATGGGGGAAGTGTGGCCAGTGTGTTTTTCTGAATCTTTTCCCCTGACCAGTGCCTGCATTACTGGTCTAGGGAAATGACCAGACAGCATGTCAGGAGCTAGACCCTAAAGTCAGTCAGTAGTAAAGAATTAACACAAGTTTTTTTTTTTTCTGAAAATAAAATGCTCATCCAGCTGCATTAGATGGCTGCAGGTTAGCTTTGAATATTGAAGAAATTGACTTAAAGAATATGTTACCCCAACATATTCCTGATATGTGCCTGTTGTACCATGTATTTGTGTTAAAACATTTCCTGCTCTCTATGTATTACTTCCTTTGAGTGAAATACCAGATGTTCCTATCAGTTCCCCTGCTTTCCTATTTTAAACTGATCAGGCTAGGCATAAAAGAACATCCCAAAGTGGTCTGTTTTCTGGCTGTGCTGGGAGAATAGCCTGCCTGTCCTCCAAAGGTCAGACTTGTGCTGACACGCTCAGCTCTTATGCAGCTGAGAACAGGGGTTATGTGATCACTTATAAAATAAAGGGGCTCTCTGATGGGGACACTATAATGGGGGCTCTCTGATGGGGACACTCTGATAGGGGACACTCTGAGATGGGAACCCTGATGGGGACACTCTGTTGGGGGAACTCTGATGGGGGAACTCTGATGAGGACACTCTGATGGGGTACTCTGATGGGGGAACTCTGATGGGGAAATCTGATGGGGGAACTCTGATGGGGACACTATGATCGGGACACTCTGATGGGGGAACTCTGATGGGGTAACTCTGATGGGGGATCACTGATGGGGCAACTCTGATGGGGACACCTGCTCTCTGATGGAGGCACTCTGTTGGGGACTCTTGCTGTCTGATGGGGAAATCTGTTGGCACGCTCGTCCTCCCCTCCCTCGGTCCTCCTCCTCCAGCGGCCGCTGTAACAAAGTCCTGCCTGCAGTGATAGGCAGAACACTGATTCAATCCTGGCAAATTGAATCAGTGTGACGTGTATTATAGGAGCGGCCACTGGAGAAGGACTGAGGGAGGGGAGGATGGGCGTGCCAGGATATTTCAAATCCAAGATCCAGTCACTGATGTGGCTGCTTTGCTGGGCACTGGTAAGGCCGCGTTGCTGGGCACTTGTAAGGCTTCACTGCTGGGCACTGATCAGGCTGAATTGCTGGACACCAGTCAGACTGAATTGATGGGCACTAGTCAGGCTGCATTGATGGGCACTGGTCAGGATGCATTGATGGGCACTGTTAAGGCCGCATTGCACTGGTAAGGCTGCAATGCTGGGCACTGGTGAGGCTGCATTGCTGGGCACTGATGAGGCTGCATTGGTGGACACTGGGCACTGGTAAGGCTGCATTGATGGACACTGGTAAGGATGCATTGATGGGCACTGGTAAGTCTGCATTGATGGGCACTGGTAAGGCTGCATTTATGGGCACTAGCAAGGCTGAATTTGATGGGCACTGGCAAGGTTGCAATGATGGGCACTGGTAAGGCTGCATTTGATAGACACTGGTAAGGCTACATTTGATGGGCACATATCAGGCTGCATTTTATGGGCACTGGTAAGGCTGCATTGATGGGCACTGATCAGGCTGCATTGATGGGCACAGTTTAGGCTGCATTGATGGGCACTGATCAGGCTGCATTTGATGGGCGCCGAGGAGTGAGCGATCTGGGCCCCACTTTACACACTTAATACAGGCAGCCTGAGGAGAGGGGCTCCCTGCCGGCACACTCATCACTCCCGGCCTCACTCCTCTGCACAGACCAACACATGTGTGACACCTTGGGGCAGGAGGGGCCAAACATATCAGAGCCTGTATAGAAACATAGTGCAGGAGGGGCTCCCAGACCTCAGAAAGAACCTGCTTAGAGACATGGTGCAGAAGGGCCCCCCATTCATTTGAACTTGTTTTAGAAATACCCTGTGAGGGAACACATTTTGGTGTTTTTTTTTGTTAGTATAGCATAAGTTAAGTTATTTTGTTGTTACATCTGTTCTATATTTATTTGTTTAATCATGCATGTGAATTTCGGAGGTGCCCTCTTAAACTGACACTTTACAATAAATGTTGCACTTTATTTGTTAAAAAAGGAGTATGTATATTTTATATACTGAACTTTGGGAAAGGGGGAGATTGGATTATGACGGTGTCAAAGTAAACAGAATTACATAGTTAAAATATAATACATTTTATTGATAAATATTTAAAAGAATTTATAGGATTAAAATCAATACATGTGCAAACTCTTCATTACATGCACAGAAATAAAAAGGGGGTTATACAAAGGTGTAACTGTGTTCCAACATGTTTCGCCTGGGTAGGCTTCTTCAGGGAACTGTAGACCACCAATAGATTTATTGTAACTGTGCAGAGAGAAACATTCATATGAGCATATGTATACAAAAGAGAAAATTGAATCGACATACAATATTACAACAATTCAATGTTGTCTGCCTTGTTTGGTACAATACACATTAGCTTACCCCCATGTCCAATGAGATCCCGTGATTCTGTGCATGTCACAAAGGAGGGGAGGAGTACAGCATGTCCACAGGGGACACGGTAAGTCCGGCTGAGAAAAGGAATGTGGGGAATTAGCCCAATGTGTCAAAATTTCTATGTACTAAGTAGTGAGGTGTGTTTGCCTGACACGTCTACCCCTTGGCATAATTAACCACTTCAATACCAGGAACTTACCCCCCTTCCCGCCCAGACCAATTTTCAGCTTTCAGTGTTGTTGCATTTTGAATGACAATTGCGCGGTTATGCAACACTGTACCCAAACAATATTTTTATCATTTTGTTCCCACAAATAGAGCTTTCTTTTGGTGGTATTTGATCACCTCTGCATTTTTTATTTTTTGTGCTACAAATAAAAAAACAAACAAACAATAAAAACATTTTGAAAAAAAAGTTTTTCTCTATTTCTGTCACAAAACTTTGTAAATAAGTACATTTCCTCCATCACTGATGAGCACTGATGAGGCTACACCGACAAGCACTGATGAGGCAGTACTGATTGGCACTGATGAGGCGGCACTGATGGGCACTGATAATGAGGCACTAATATGCAGCACAGATAGGTGGCACTGATAAGCAGCACTGATGGGCACTGATGGGTGGCACTGTGCAGCACTGACAGGCACTGATAAGCGGCACTGATGGACACTCATAGGCAGCACTGATGGGCACTGATATGTGGCACTGGGCACTGATATGTGGCACTGATGGACACTGATAGGTGGCACTGGTAGGTGGCACTGGTGGACACTGATAGCTGGCACTGGTGGGCGGCAATGACAGATTCCACTGTCAGGTTGTCATTCATTGGTGGTCCACGGTGGCATCTGAAATTGGCATTGAGTGCCATCCATATTGGGCATTGTGCCCCTTACCTGTGGTCTAGGGTGACCTCCCTTGTGGTCTGGGGGGGGCTCCCTGGTCGTCTCCCTGGGTGGGCGCTCCGTGGTGGTCCTGGTGGGCTCCCTGGTGGTCCTGGGTGGCGATCCTAGGGGGCTGCACTGATAAACATTCAGGGCAGACTCCCCCTGTCAGGAGAGCCACCGATCGGCTCACCTCTACTGACGTCTGCAGACATGAGTAGAGGAAAAGCTGATAAACGGCTCTTCCTGTTTACACTGTGTCCAGCCCCGATTGTTCATGGCTTATCACGTGTAGAGTTGAGCGAACCCAAACTGTAAAGTTCGGGTCCGTACCGAACTTTTGGGTGTCCGGGACCCGGACCCGAACTTTTCAAAAAAAGTCCGGGTTCGGGTCTGGGGTACTGGTATTTTAGTACACATGTTGAAAAGCTGCCAAGGGCAGCCAATCAACAAGTGTTTCACTGGTTTTCCCTAGAAGCCATCACAGCCATGCCTACTAATGGCATGGCTGTGATTGGCCAGTGTACCATGTGACCCAGCCTCTATATGGGGCTGGAGTCACCGTGCTGCATGTCATATGCTCTCAGGATAGTTTAGGGAGAGGATGCTGCTGGCTCTGTGAGGGACAAATTGCAGAACATCTCATCCTGCTGCACAGAACAATCTGATTGTGGACTAGGGAAAGATACTAGTACTGGTGCTTTGAGGGACAGATTGCACACCTCATCCTGCTGCACAGAACGATCTGACTGGACTAGGTAGAGTCTGTTGCTTTAAGGGAAAAATTATTTTTCTAAAATCATCATCAGGTTGTACAGGGAAAGTTTCCAGCTGTTGCTTTAAGGGAAAGATTAGTGTTCTAAAATCATCTTCAAGTTGTACAGGGAAAGGTTCCAGCTGTTGCTTTAAGGGAAAGATTAGTGTTCTAAAATCATCATCAAATTGTGTGGGAAAAGCCTATTTCAGCCGCGGGGAGCCATATTAGTGTTCTAAAATCATCTTCAAATTGTGTGGGAAAAGCCTATATCAGTTGCAGGGAGCCATATTAGTGTTCTAAAATCATCTTCAAATTGTGTGGGAAAAGCCTATATCAGCCGCAGGGAGCCATATTAGTGTTCTGAAATCATCTTCAAATAGTGTGGGAAAAGCCTATATCAGCCGCAGGGAGCCATATTAGTGTTCTAAAATCATCTTCAGATTGTGTGGGAAAAGCCTATATCAGCCGCAGGGAGCCATATTAGTTTTCTAAAATCATCTTCAAATTGTGTGGGAAAAGTCTATATCAGCCGCAGGGAGCCATGTTAGTGTTCTAAATCATCTTCAAATTGTGTGGGAGAAGCCTATTTCAGCCAGGGGGAGCCATATTAGTGTTCTAAAATCATCTTCAAATTGTGTGGGAAAAGCCTATTTCAGCCGCGGGGAGCCATATTAGTGTTCTAAATTTTAGAACACTAATATGGCTCCCTGCACCTGCAATAGGCTTTTCCCATACACTTTGAAGATGATTTTAGAACACTAATATGGCTTTATTCGGCTGAAATAAGCTTTTCCCACACAATTTGAAGATGATTTTAGAACACTAATATGGCTCCCTGCGGCTGATATAGGCTTTTCCCACATAATTTGAACAGTGTTGGCTACCTCCTCCTCCTCCTCCACCGCCACTTTCACCGTCGCCTCAACCTCCAACTCCACATCCACCTCCATTTTTGATTTTTTTATGTGATTTTAGGTTAAAAATTATTTTAAGTTATTTCCCTCTCCCCATTTCTTTGTAGGGCACTTGCCCTACTCTTACCCCAATTTTCCTTCCTTTTGCAGACGTTGTTACAGCCATTTTTGTGCCTAAAAGTTTGGGTCCCCATTGATTTCAATGGGGTTCGGGGTCCGTGTCAAAGTTCGGGTCCAGTCCGGACCCGAACCCAGACTTTGTCCCGAAGTTCGGCCGAACCAGCAGAACCCGAACTTCCAGAGGTTCCATCAACTCTAATCACGTGGTAAAGAGCTTCCGATGGAAGCTCTTTACCGAGATCGGTAATGCAGTGGGTCAGACTGACATTGCATGCCTTATCCTGAGGACGTCAATGGATGTCCAGTCAGGATAACGGAACTACCACCCGGCTGTCATTTGTCTATAAGCCGCACTGTAGCAATTCTGGTGTAAATTTGAGAGGGTGCTGAGTTGGGCCGTAAAATATTAGATAAATGCAGACTAAATAACTGGAAAGGCAAAAGGAACCCAATATCAGAAAGTATATTTGTAAAGAAAAAAAAAGGAAAAGTGTAAACTAGATCCACTGTAAAATCGAGTGTCAAGGCTAGCACAAATGTATAAAAATAAAGCATCCATCATAAGGTAGACTTATTGGGATAAAGCAGTAGTGGGATAGCAAGACGGATGGTGCTATTGTCAAAAGCTTAAGACAAAAAGCATAACAAACAAACCTGTCAAGTGGCTCACAACAAACTTGGCAACCCTCTGGCTCCAGCGATTGTGCATGCTGGAATGCCGGTGTTCTGTCGATTAGTGCCCTCTATCGAAGAGTGCCCGAGCATGCGCAGAACGCACAGGCACAACATCTTTTTTCCAGATTAGCTGTTGTGGTGCATGCGTAGACGGATGGCACTTTTTGATAGCCCGGAGAGTTGGGCGGATGGCTGGGGCGTGTCCGTGCTTGTGGGGTGGAGTAATCTGATGTTGATTGGGGGATGGCTTCTGATAGTATGGAGTGTTTGGCAGATGGCTGGGGCTTGCGGGGCGGAGATATTTGCCGTGGAAGGGTGGATAGCTTCTGATGGCTGCAAAATGATAATTGTATATCTACCTCAATTGCGGGGGCATGTCCACACTTGTGGGGCGGAGATTTTGACCTTTGATTGATGGATTGCAGTAAAGGGAGAATATTATTCTGCGGGTGCTTATTTTAATTTATTTTTTTTAATGGGCGGGATTCTCCAGGCGGGTATTTTTGTGCTGATGGGCGGGTTGACTGGTGAAAGGGGACAATGTTATGCTTCGATTCTGCTGGCGGGTTTGTTTGTGTTGAAAAAAAAAGCACCCGCAGAATAACATTTTCCCTTTACTGCAAAGGTCAAAATCGCCACCCCGCAAGTGTGGTCACGCCCCCGCAATCGAGGCAGATATACAATTATCCTTTTGCAGTAATCGGAAGCCATCCACCTTTCCACGGCAAATATCTCCGCTGCGCAAGCCCCAGTCATCCGCCCAACACTCCGTGCTATCGAAGAGTGCCCTCTGTCTGCGCATGTGCCACAACAGCTGATTGGGAAATCAGATGTTGTGCCTGCACATGCTTGGGCACTCTTCGATAGAGGGCACTAATCGACAGAACACTGGCTTATCAATGTTCCCCACCCGCTCGGTGTGTGACATCACTGAGATGGAGTCCCGGGTGCTGCTGTGAACCACAGGATCCAGAAGGCCATGCGAAGATGATGCTGCACGGAATGCCCAAAAGGCAGGTAGGCCCACACAATAGGAGACTGTGCGAGCCGTCCGCTTCCAGGGCGTAGCTGGGACAATTGTGGTGACACTGACAGTGAACTGTCATGGCAAACCAGCGGATGGAAAACCCCTACTAGGCTAAATAGCCGATCGGGATATGGACTGAGGCAGCAGCCAGATGGCGCAGGTGACAGTGCACGATACAACGATACAACTGTCTGGACGTCCGTATGGACATGCAAAGTGCCACACACCCCCCTATATTAGCACAGAAGGGGAGACCCACGGCAACAGGGGAGAACGCAAATGGATGGCCGGATGTGGGGACAAAACATACAGCCTAAGCTGAACAATACAGACAAGAATTAAATGGAGGCAAATTGTTACAATACTATTAAGGTCAATAATTACACAGCTAAAATGGAAGCACAAACTGTCAAAAAGTTGTACATTGTACATTGTAAGCTCCCTACAGTGGATATATAAGGGTGGCATGACACTTTTTGGTATGAGGGAATCTAAGATGGTATACAGAGGAGGTAAGAAGGGAAATGGGAGAACGGTGAGGGATCAAGGGGCAAAATAAAGCATGAACCACAGAGGCAAATAAAACATCATTCCAACCAAAAATCTATCAAAGAAAGGGCATGAAACTAAGAGTCTCATTTAGTCCTGGATATTGTGTTGCCTTGAGGGTGACTCCAACTGCAGGAGTGTCTGATCCACACCCACACCTCTGATATGTGTGGGTACATGTTCTAAGGCTATGAATCTGACTATTGAACTGTCAAAGTCATGGCATTTGCCCACATGTAAATTAATGGCTGTACTCATCTGTCTTTTGAAAATGGGGTTAATGTGGTGTTTTATGTGCTTGAAAAAGGGACGTTTAGTTTTGCCTATGTAGAAAGCTCCACATAGGCATTTGGCTAGGTAAACAACTCCCATTGTTTGGCATGTAACTCTATGTTTAATCTTATGGGTCTGTCCATTAGGAAGGATAATTTGGTGGGAATTTGCTACAAATTGACATTTGCCACCAGCAAACGTGCCAGTCTGCTTGGAGATGATTTTGACAAATTTGTCAAAATGACTTTTTACCAGACGATCTTTAAGGGATGCTGGACGTTAAAACGCTATTTCTGGATATGGTTTTGATATGCTGTTAATTGTCGAATCTGAGGACAGCAGAGGACAGAATTTCTTCAAAATCGTTTCAATTTGATTATGTTGTTTAGAGTACTTCGTAATTATTCAGACTGACTGAGATGTCTTCGGCTGTTTCTTAGCAAAAATTAAGGATTGCCTATTTTGATGGACTACCTTGTTGTATGCTTTTTTAAGGCAGGCTTGGCTATATCCTCGCTTTTTCAGTCTTTTGTATAGACTGCAATTTCTCTTAAGACATAAATATTGGCTGAAGGTTATACTCTTAAGGAGAGGCTTAGGATGCAAACTCGTCGCATGCAATATGGTATTGCCTGTCGATGGTTTTCTATATAGAACCAACCATACCATCTGGGTCAATGAATATTTCCACGTCTAAAAAAGGGATTCTCTGTTGATCACAATTCATTGTGAATTTTATGTTATAGTCATTCACGGAGATACACTCCATATTTCTGTGCATGTAATGATGAGTTTACACATGTATTGATTTTAATCCTATAAATTCTTTTAAATATTTATCAATAAAATGTATTATATATTAACTATGTAATTCTGTTTACTTTGGCACCATCATAATACCTTTCCCAAACATCAATATATCATTAGGGATGAGGTGCCAGATGTGGTAAGTGCCACCAGACCATTACATCTACTATATTTTATATATATATATATATATATATATATATACAGTATCTCACAAAAGTGAGTACACCCCTCACATTTTTGTAAATATTTTATTCTATCTTTTCATGTGACAACACTGAAGAAATGAAACATGCTACAATGTAAAGTAGTGAGTGTACAGCTTGTATAACAGTGTAAATTTGCTGTCCCCTCAAAATAACTTAACACACAGCCATTAATGTCTAAACCGCTGACAACAAAAGTGAGTACACCCCTAAGTAAAAATGTCCAAATTGGGCCCATTTAGCCACTTTCCCTCATCTGTGTCATGTGACTTGTTAGTTTTACAAGGTCTCAGGTGTGAATGGGGAGCAGGTGTGTTAAATTTTGTGTTATCGCTCTCACTCTCTCATACTGGTTACTGGAAGTTCATCATGGCACCTCATGGCAAAGAACTCTCTGAGGATCTGGAAAAAGAATTGTTGCTCTACATAAAGATGGCCTAGGCTATAAGAAGATTTTCAAGACCCTGAAACTGAGCTGCAGCATGGTGGCCAAGACCATACAGTGGTTTAACAGGACAGGTTCCACTCAGAACAATGTACCCCTGTTGATGGCCGTTGGGACGAAACGCGTCGGTTGAAGTGGACCTGCTCAGTTTGCACACTACGCTTTTATTCGTTTTTATGGAATTCCTTACTGCCTGATTGACACTTTTAAAATGTAAGTGTGATACCTTTTAATAAATTCATTTGCCGATACAGTATTACGCTATGTAGACTCCTTTTTTATATTGAGGCATACTGTTGCATGGTGGTGTCGGATTTTGAGACCTAGCTGGAGACTTGCAGGAGTTCCTGGTCGGAGGTTGAATCACCTAACAGATTGCTGTATCCGTTTTGGAGTTTGATATCCTGGCTGTGGACCGCCGGGGAGTTCTCAACAGACGGTGGGACTGGAGCCACACAGGAGCCTAGAGGATGTCTATGTGGGATTAACTACACGCGCATTTCCTCTTATGGCTGGTAAGAGTACCTTTTACACTTTTGTTGGTGGTGTACAACACATGATGCAATGTTTCTACAATCTTTGAAGATATACGATTAATGTTTCGGATGTCTTGATCGGATTG